>PVJH01009462.1:0-79039 GCA_004026705.1 Nesogale talazaci
ATACCATGGGCTCAAGTAGTAAGCAAATGTTTTGAGAATGACAATGTCAACAAATGTACAAATGTGCTTGACACAAGGATGGATGTATGGTTTGTGATAAGAGTCATATGAGTCCCCAATAAAATGATTCATTTAAAAAAAAGAATTCTAGAAGAGAAGAGAGGGGTACGGAGAGAATCTTCTAATATATATTATCCAAAAAGTTCCCTAATATCAAGAAAGCTGAAATTTTTTTCATTCAAAAAATTCAATGATGTGCTATACAAGATACATTCCAAAATAAAATCACCATGTCATGATCAAACTTTGTAAAGTCTGAGAGCAGCTTGTGGGAAAATAAAATCTAATCTCAAATGGGTACCAAATATGACTAAACATAGTTTCTTAGCAGAAACTAGACAGGCCATTTTACATGGGGAGACATGTAAAATCCTGTAAGAAAATAACTTCCTTAATTTATTTCCTCTGTATAATAGATAAATGTACTTGTGTATGGCCATACCTATGTTTCTACCTCTGCAAGTGCCCTTTGTCTTCTAGCTCTTTCCTCTAATTCCTTCCATCTCCCTCCTGTCCCACCATTATGCTCCACCTTCATTGGCGTTTCGGTGTTTCCTCATAGACTCATTGTCCTTGCTTAATCCCTACCAGACCTCCCACACCCTCCTTTCCATAGATTCCGGACCATTTGTTTCTCCCTCTGTCCACAAGCCTGTCCATGCCCCCTTCTCCTCCCCTCTCCCATGCCCCCCAGGAACCATTGAGCCTGTCATTCTTTACTCCTGATTCTGACCAGGTGTGCTCCCTTCTTGATTCAGTTCGATTTGGGGAGGGGGGAGGTCAGTCCACAATATGACTCCACCATATGACTCCCGAAGTGTCCTGTGTCTGTTTCAGTAGGAAGCCAGTGTGGCCCATCCTGTTGTCATGTGCCCAGTCCTTTCTGACCCATTAGGTTCCTAGAGGGGTGTAGTCCTCTGAGCATCATATGTCGGCGGGGGGACTGGACCAACTCTCTTACTCTTCCTCCCTTCTTGTCTTTGTCCCTGTGAGTGTGGCTTGCTGGCCCCTCCCCCAACCTGTTCTCTGCCATAGGTCAAATACTAGGGTAACAAGTGGACCCTGGGCCCTCACCCAGGTGCTCCCTCAATGCAAGAACACTTTGTTCTATGAATCTGGTATTCCAGGAGGTTCACTGTCCCAACACGATCACTGGAGTAAAATGGGTGCATAAGCAAATGTGGTGAAGAAAGCTGGTGGTGCCCAGCTATCAAAGGATGTATTGTCTGGAGTCTTAAAAGCCAGAAGATAAACAATAGACCATTTACCTGACAAGAGACCATAGCCACACAGAAGAAGCACAACAGCCAGTGTGGCAACAAGGTGGTGAAAAGTCTAGGCAACAGACATCAAAAGGGGTGGGAGAGGGGGGAACACATATCTCTGTGCATACACATCCCCAAGGTGCCCATTGAGGACATGTGGGTGCATGAGCAAGAGTGGTGAAGAAAGCTGATGATGCCCAGCTATTAAAAGATATAGCATCTGGAGTCTTAAAGGCTTGAGCATAAACAAGCAGTCATCTAGCTCAGGAGCAACAAAACCCACAATAAAAGAAGCTCCCTTGCCTGTGCGATCATGAAGTGCTGAAAGAATCAGGTATCAGGCATCAAAGAACAAAAATCAAAATCAATGGACCAATTGACTCCCTATATGATTGCTGAAGACAAATGGATACAGAGGCAAACAGAGTCGAAGAAACGATGGTGTCCAGCTACAAAATGATTGAATATCTGGAGCCTCAAAGACTTGATAAATGAGTTGCCATTCAGTGCAGAAACAGCAAAGTCCACGTGGAAGAAGCACACCAGCCTGTGTGATAAAGAGGGGCTGAAGGGAGCAGGTCTTGAGCATCAAAGAACAAGAATCACATCATTACAAATGAGGGGGAGAGCAGGGTGGGGACCTAAGGCCCACTGGTGGGTAATTGGTCACCCCTTTAGAGGGGAGTCACATAAAAAAGACAGACCAGTCAGGGGGCAGCTGGGCAGTAATGATGCATACAAGTTTCCTCTAGTTCCTGAAGTCTTCCTCCCCACCCATCATGGTCCCAACTCTACCTTACAAATCCAGATGGACTGGAGAAGGTACACTAATAGAAAGGGAAGCTGGAGATCTGGGAAAACCAGGACTGATGAGCCCTTTCAGACCAATGGTGAGATTGGAGCTGCCAGATTGGTGGAGAGAAAGTGGGATAGAGAGACAGAATCAACTGCAATGATGTATACATAAGCTCCTATTGGAAGGATGGGAATCAAAGGGTTCCTGTGGGTTGGGGAAAGGTCGGGCAGTGTAAGCTATGACAGAACATTAATAATTTATAAAGTATTGAGGGTTGGTGGGGAAGGGAGAGCAGGGGAAGAGGGGAAGGGATGGAAAAGTCGAATCAAGGGCTCAAGGAGAAAGGTGGATGTTTGGAGAATTGATGACAGCAACGAACATGTGAAGGTGCTTTGCACAGTTTGGTCATTTATGTATTGTGAAAAACGATGTACGAGCCCCCAACAAAACCATTTTTAATTAAAAAAAAAAGAAAATACATGAACAATCAAAAAAAAAAAAGAAAGAAAATAACTTCCAACAAAAAATCAGATATCCATCAAAAATGTCTTTCCAGATGGAGAAATCAGGACATTGCCAGATAAGCAGGAATTAAGAGGATTTGTGAAAAACAGACTAATCATATGAGCCATGTTAAAGAGAGTCCTTTGAACTGAGAATAATCTGAAGTTAAGGTGGATGAAAGCACCCCTAAGACTACAATCCAGGTAGAGAATTTTCTAAAATAAAATATAACTGCAAGACAGAAAATAGAGAACTGGAGACATCCACTGCAAATGATGGCAGCTTCAAAACAACAAGAGGGCAGAAATAATGCAGCTACATATGTAAACTTACAGAACTTACCTATGTAAAGAAAGTTAAGACAGACAACAGGGTTTTATATTTAGGAAGTCAATTTCAGCATACTTAGAAAGATAACTAATCAACCTTCTCACCAGTATGACAAAATCATAAAGACTCACTCAACGTTCCTGGTCATTGAGTCAATGACAAGCCGTAGTGACCCTACGGGACAGGGTAGAACGTCCCCATGAGAGTAAAAATCTCTTTCTTACAAAGAGCAGCTGGTAGTTTCTAACTGCTGCCCTTCAGGATCACAGACCAATTCGTAACCCATGTGCCACCAAGACTCCTTCATAAAAACTCAGTCAAGTAATTGGCTTATAAAGTGAACAATAGGGTGAATGAAAGGGTGAACAATATTCTCTCAAAATATTAGCTATATGAAGTCAATCAGTCAACATTTATACAGAAGCAGAAATGAGAGGACTGTAAAAGAACAGAAACCAGATCAATGGGGACAGAGTAAACAGAATGGAAGAAACGAATATGTTGACACATTGTAAAAGTTTGGACCAGTGGCAATTAAAGACTATTAGAATCAGTTAATTTTCCCCCTGAAACATAGTAAATATTATTTTTAAAAGAAAGATATCCATCATATGAAAAGTTCACCATGGAATATTTTTCATGACCTTTTTGAAGTCTCTGTATATATTTTCAACCTGTTGTCAATTAAACTGATAGCTTCTGTCACCTTAGTGGTGTTATGGTACTTTTGTAAGAGTGACTGACTTGGAAAAAAAATAGTGACTAACTTTGCTAAGCATAATGTTCTCTAGTTTTTTTTCATGTTTTACAGTGTTTAAAAGGGCTACCAGTGTTTTATTGATATAAAATTCCAAAATATAAATGTACCAGAGTTTTTTTAGCCATTCCTCTATAGGTAAGGTTTTCATTTTCATATTTTTGCTATTGTGGAAATTGCTGCAATAAATATAGGTGTACACAGTTCACTTGATCTTAGCCAAAAGGCTGAGAAGCAATATATAGGCATATATATATGTCTGTTTGTGTTACACTCTTAATTTCTTTCGGGTATATACTTAGTAGAGAGACTACTGGATCATAAGGTTCTTGGATTTTCATTTGTTTGAGGAAATACCAATCTGATTTCCATCAGGGTTGTACAATTTCACCGTCCCACCAGGGATGTAGAAGGCTTCCTATTTATCACATCCTCTCCAATATTTGTTGTTTTCTATTTTATTGAATATTGACAAATTGTTGGTGTGAGGTGATATCTCATTATTATTTTGATTGCATTTATTTTATTGCTAAGGATCAAGAACATTTCTTCATATGGTTGTGGGCTGCCTGTGTGTCATGTTTGGTAGAAGGGTGGCTGTGTTCTAATTCCACATAAATTGACTCTGCAGCAACAATGCCTATGTGTGTATTACTTCTTGGGGGAAGTTTTGGTACTTTATGTGATTTACAATCAACATGTTAAAATTTTCTCACTGTCAATAACCTTGACAGATGCCTGGTCATTTTCAGGAGTTAAGCATCCAGATTTTGAAGCACACAGCATGGGACAGAAAACTGCCTTAATTGGTGCTTACTAGCTGTGATGGGTAGGTTTGCTATGCCAACATGGCCACAGAAGATTGGTGGGTCTGTTGTGATGACACGGCCAATGAACACGAAGGATGAAGTGAAGGGCAGAGATAGGAAGGGCTCAGCGAGTCCCACCCTATCTCTTGCTTTCAGATCTTCTGACCAGAGAGCTGGCTGATTCATCCTGTGCCTCGTCCTCCAAGCAACACTACCCATGGGACACTTAATCGTGGACTTTGGAGCTGTGAGTTGAGGTTCCTTCAAGCCCTACTTGACCACGCTCCTGGGATAGACATCTCTTGAGCTGGGGACTGTTGGACTCTGTCATCTGGTTGACTGTTGGTGATCTGCTCTGCTGTTCGCTGCCTGTAACCAGATAGCCTGAATTGCTCTACACAGGACTACTCAGCGGCCCTCTTGAAGGACTGCTAGTCTTCTAGCTGTCTCATGCAAGTGAGTTGCACCAAGCAATCTGTACTGCTTTATAGATAGTTAACTGTTTCTTTCTCATCTTATATATATTTCTCTATATATAAATATATAAAAAGAATTACTAGTGTCCTGATTTTATTTCTCTAAGAGAACCCTGCCTGACACAAGTGGTACCAGGAGTGCTATTAGAGAAATAAAATCATAAATATGGGTTTCTTTTATTGGTTCTCCAATCTGATTAGTCTTAAGAGCACTGGTGATGCTAATTCTAGACATAAAGCCATGGGTAATTTTGCCAATCCTACTAGTCCATGGTGTGAAATAGCAAAGCTGATACCTAAAGTAGGAGTACCAATGGATGGGGTGCTGGTTACATGAGAGGCTGTGGGAGAACGTATGTTTGATATATTCCAGCAGTTTTGTGAAGATGCTAAGTATAAGGAAGCTGGTTGGCTAGTCCTCCTTACAATGGACTACGTGATTAAGGAGAGGCATTGCCCCAGGGACTCAGAAGCACGCCTTAAGTGCCGACTCACAGACTTGAAGGATTCTGTCTGTGCTACAAAGCAGAGCCTCCTTGCCTGTAGTAAAAGAGTTGATACTGCTGAGATCCAGGTCCAAAGTCTCATTATGCAAGTGGCTGAATTACAACATCAGCTGAATGCCAGATCTAGAGCAGTGTCCCAAGCCAAAGTGAGGGCATTGATAGAAAAAATTGGGACCCTGAAACATGGGATGGGAATATATGGGCTGATGATCCAGAAGACAAGGATATTATGTCAACATTAGAAACAATTGAACCAGCCCAGTCAATAGATCCACCCCTCCCAGCTGAAGATAGTAGTCTACTATCAACAAAACAACCCACACCTGAGCAGATCAACCAACCTACTCAAGGTGAAACGTCAGGTGGGGCTGCACCTCTACCATTGCCTGAGGGAGATGACTTACAAGATAGTGCTGAGAACACCCAGGAAACACCCTCACCATTGATAGTTTCTGATAGACTTGTAACTAAAATTGAGGCAAGGAAAGCTCCTAAGGGTGAGGCCTATTTTATTACTCTAGAAGAAGTATGCTATACTCACAAAGAATAGCTCAAGCTTTCATATATGTACAAGCAAAAGCCTGGGGAGTATCACTGGGAATGCTTACTGAGGGTGTGGGATACTGGTGCAAGAAATGTAATATTAGATCAGTCTGAGTTTCTGGATATGGGACCCCTAAGCACAGACTCTTTCAATGTCTCAGCGAGAGAGACTAAGAGAGCATCCAACTCCTTATTTGGCTGGTTCACTGAGGCATGGGCTGACAGATGGCCTAGATTAGACCAATTTGAGGTGCCTGACCTACCTTGGTACACTGTAGAAGAAGGTATCCAAAAGCTGAGGGAAATTGTTATGATGAAATGGATCTATCAGGATACTCCCATAGACCCCAAAAGGGGGTGTCCTGAGGACATATTCTTCACTACAACCATAAGAAATAAGTTTGTGAGGTGGGCCCCAGCATCTTGGAAGACTCCTATAATTGCTATGATGTGTGCACCAGGATTAACTGTGGGAATTGCCTTAAGTGAACTCCGGCACTTGCTCATGATGGGGCTGAATGGACTCTGTGGTGACAGACAGCACTGAATCAACAGAGATAGGGTGGATGTGGTTATAATAGACAATATAGCTTTCATCGTAAACAAAGCAGCTTGTCTTATGTGGAATTATGGCATTGACTACTTAGTCATGGTGTCCCTAGGAGTGAAATACATGGGAAACCTACTAAATATTTATGTGACCTATACAGGCAGAAGAATGCTAGATCAGGTGAACAGAGGGATAGACAGTCACAATCACTCAACCAATTACCAGATCTGAGCCAGTTTACAGACCCACAACCACTTGAATGAGGGGAAGGCCCAGTCCCTTGGAAAAAGGACGCTGCCACAACGCCAAAGGTTTATGCTGTTAGTCTTTCTTCTAGCCTTCCCCAAAGGGACCTGCGGTCTTTCACAAGAGTGACTATTCATTGGGAGAAAGGAAATAATCAAACTTTTCAGGGATTACTGGACACTGGCTCTGAACTGACACTAATTCCAGGGGACCCAAAATGTCTCCAGTCAGAGTGGAGGCATATGGAGGTCAAGTTATTAATGAAGTTTTAGCTCAGGTATGCCTCACTGTGGGTCCAGTAGTTCCCCGAACCCCTCCTGTGGTTATTTTCCCAGTTCCAGAATGCATCATTGGAATAGACATACTTAGTAACTGCCAGAGCCCCCACATTGGATCCTGAAATGTGGAATAAGGGCTATTATAGTGGGAAAGGCCAAATGGAAACCATTAGAATTGCCATTGCCTAGGAAAATAGTAAACCAAAAGCAATACCGCATTCCTGGAGGAATTGCAGCGATCAGTGCCACCATCAAAGACTTGAAAGATGCAGGGGTGGTGATTCTTACCACATCTCCATTTAACTCACCTATTTGGCCTATAAAGAAGACAGATGGATCCTGGAGAATGATAGTGAATTATCGTAAGCTTAACCAGGTGGTGACTCCAATTGCAGCTGTAGTTCCAGACATGGTCTCATTGCTTGAGCAAATTAATACTTCTCCTGGTACTTGGTATGCAGCTATTGATCTGGCCAATGCCTTCTTCTAGACACCAATCTCAAAGGACCATCAAAAGCAGTTTGCCTTCAGCTGGCAGGGGCAGCAGTACTCTTTCACAACTCTCCCCCAGAGGCACATCAACTCTTCTGCCCTGTGCCATAATTTAGTCCGAAGGGACCTCAATCGCCTGTCCCATCCACAAAATGTCACACTAGTCCATTATATTGATGACATTATGCTGATTGGATCCACTAAGGAGGATGTATCAAAGACTTTAGATTTGTTAGTACAGCATCTGCGTACAAGAGGTTGGGAAATTAACCCAACAAAGATTAAAGCACCCTCCACCTCGGTAAAATTTCTAGGGGTCCAGTGGTGTGGAGCATGTCGAGATATTCCCACTAAAGTGAAGGACAAGCTATTGCATCTGGCTCCCCCAACAATGAAACAGGAGGCACAACGACTAGTGGGTCTTTTCGGATTTTTGGAGGCAACATATCCCTCACTTGGGTGTTCTACTTGGACCTATTTATCAGGTGACATGAAAGGCCTCTAATTTTGAGTGGGGCCTGGAACAAGAAAAGGCTCAAGAACAGGTTCAGTCTGCCGTGCAAGCTACTTTGCCACTGAGACCATATATGATCCATCTGACCCAATGGTGCTAGAAGTGTCAGCTGTTGATAAAGACGCAGTGTGGAGTCTTTGGCAGACCCCTATTGGCGAATCACAGCGTAGACCATTAGGATTTTGGAGTAAAGTCCTGCCTTCTTCTGCAGACAACTACTCCCCCTTTGAAAAACAGCTGTTGGCCTGTTACTGGGCTTTGGTGGAGACTGAACGCCTCACCTTGGGCCACCAAGTCACCATGAGGCCTGAACTACCCATCATGAACTGGGTATTGTCTGACCCACAGAGTCATAAAGTTGGACGTGTGCAGCAACACTCCATTGTTAAATGGAAGTGGTACATACGAGATCGGGCCAGAGCAGGACCTGAAGGTACAAGTAAACTGCATGAAGAAGTGGCCCAAATGCCCACAGTCCCCACTCCAGTCACATTACCTTCTCTTTCTGAATCTTCACCTATGGCCTCCTGGGGAGTTCCTTATTATAATTTAACTGAAAAATAGAAAAGTCATGCTTGCTTCATAGATGGCTCTGCACAATATGCAGGTGCCACTCGTAAGTGGACAGCAGCAGTGCTACAGCCCCTTTCTGGGATATCCCTGAAAGATATTAGTGAAGGAAAATCATCCCAATGGGCAGAACTTCAAGCAGTGCAACTGGCTGTTTAGTTCGCCTACAAGGAAAAGTGGCCAGCTGTGAGACGGTATACTGATTCATAGGCTGTGCCTAATGGGTTATCTGGATGGTCAGGGACTTGGAAGGAACATGATTAGAAGATTGGTGACAAGGAGGTGTGGGGAAGAGGTATGTGGATGGAACTCTCTGAATGGGCCAAAGAAGTAAATGTAATCGTGTCTTATGTGAGTGCTCACCAAAGGGTTACCTCTGAAGAGAAGGACTTTAACAATCAAGTAGATAAGATGACACACACTGTGGAGACTGGCCCTCCTCTTTCCTCTGCCACTTCTGTTATTGTCCAATGGGCACATGAACAAAGTGGACATGGTGGCACAGATGGAGGTTATGCATGGGCACAGCAACACAGACATTCACTCACCAAGGCTGACTTGGTCACAGCCACTGCTGAGTGCCCTGTTTGCCAGCAGCAGAAACCGATGTTAAGTCCAAGGTATGGAACCATTCCTCGGGGAGATCAACTGGCAACTTTATGGCAAGTTGATTATATAGGACCACTCCCATCCTGGAGGGGGCAACGTTTTGTTCTGACTGGAATAGACACCTATTCTGGATATGGATTTGCCTTCCCTGCATGCAATGCTTCTACCCAAACCACCATTCGTGGACTTAAAGAATGCCTCATCCACTGCCATGGCATCCCACATAGCACTGCTTCAGATCCAGAAACTCACTTTATAGCAAATTCAGTGCGGCAATGTGTCCATGCCCATGGAATCAACTGGTCATATCATGTTCCTCATCATCCTGAAGCAGCTGGCTTGGTAGAACAATGGAATGGGCTCCTGAAGACACATCTGAGATGCAAACTATGTGGCAACAACTTGCGAGGCTGGGACAGTGTTCTGGAAGCTGTATATGCTTTAAACCAGCAGCCAATAGATGGTGCTTTGTCTCCAATAGCCAGGATTCATGGGTCCAGGAACCAAGGGGAGGAAACTGCAGTGGCACAACTCACTATTACTCCTATTGACCCACTTACAGCATTTTTGCTTCCTGTCCCAGCAACCCTATGTTCTTAGGGACTGGAGGTCCTGGTCCCGAAGGAAGGAACTCTCCCACCTGGAAACACAGCATGGATTCCACTGAACTGGTAGCTGAAAATTCCCCCTGGCCACTTTGGGCTTCTCATGCCTTTGGATTAACAGATCAGGATGGGTGTCACTGTACTGAGTGATGAGATTGATCCAGATTATCAGAAGAAATTGGACTGGTGTTACATAATGGGGGTAAAGAGTAATATGTCTGGAATCCAGGAGATCCCATAGGCCGACTGTTAGTACTACCATGCCCTCTGATAAAAGTTAATGTTAAATTATGCAACCCCATCATGACAGGACATCTAATGACCTAGACCTCTCAGGAATGAAGGCCTGGGTCATCCCACCAGGCAAAAAAACACAACCAGCTGAAGTGATTGCTGAGGGCAAAGGTAATACAGAATAAATAGTAGAAGAAGGTAGTTGTACCTACGAATTACGACCACGTGATCAATTGCAGAAGCGAGGTTTATGATTGTTCATGTATTTTCTGTTTATGAGCTTATTGAATCTTTTCTTTGCTCATGTATGATATATCAGCTATAATTGGCCTCAGTGTGTTCTCATTTATATGCATGATAGATGTTTGATATTAAGTATAAGTTTGATTTCATTGATGTCTAGAAATTCTGTATGGGTAAAAAAGTTGTGTACAGGTTCCATGTTGGCTAGGGGCAGATTGTGAAGGTAGTTATATTTTGCCAACATGGCCAGACAAGATTGGTGGGTCTGTTGTGACGGCACAGCCAATGAACACACAAGATGAATCGAAGGGCAGAGATAGGAAGGACTCAGCGAGTCCTGCCCTCTCTCTTGCTTTCGGATCTTCTGAGCAGAGAGCTGCCTTGTTCGTCCTGTGACTCGACCTCCAAGGAACACTACCCATGGAATACCTAATCATGGACTGTGGAGTTGTAATCTGAGGTTCCTTCAAGCCCTACTTCGCCACACTCCTGGGATATACATCGTTTGAGCTGGGGACTGTTGGACTCTGTCATTTGGCCAACTGTTGGTGACCTGCTCTGCTGTTTGCTGCCTGTGACCAACGAGCCTGAATTGCTCTACACAGGATTACCCAGCGGCCCTCAAGGCTTGAAGGACTACTAGTCTTCTATCTGTCTCACAGAAGTGAGTTGCACCAAGCAATTTGTACTGCTTTATAGATAGTTAGCTGTTTCTTTCTTATCTTATATATCTTTCTCTATATATAAATATATAAAAAGAATTACTAGTGTCCTGATTTTATTTCTCTAAGAGAACCCTGCCTGACACAATAACTTATCAAGGGTTCATGAAGGAAGGTGGGGGAAGGAGGAGAAAGAAACAGGCAATTAATATCAGGGGCTCAAGTGGGAAGAGAACGCTTTGAAAATGATGATGACAGCATATGTACAAATGTGCTTGACACACTGGATGGATGGATGAATTGTGATAAGAGATATAAGAACCCCAATAAAAGTACTTAATAATAAATAGATAAGTAAATAAAATGGAATCTTACCATTAGCCAAGTGAGTGAGCTGGAAGTGGATTGAACCCATGAGAAACTTTGGGTCAGGTCAGGTATACCCAGCTAAGTTAACCTCTGGCTCCAATCCTATGTAAACTTGTAGAAAATACACATTTGTTTGTTTAAACTTCCATATCTTGAAGTAGCATTTTGCAAAACAATAGCTAATACTAGCTGTGTAACCCAAAACAGCAAATTAATGCACTACACTCAAGCTTCTTCATCTGTGCAAATGGGGATAATATCACTCAGTCCACGAATCTGTTGGGAGAATCAAATTATATGCTACAAGTAAAAGATCTTTATCTATCAAAAGTGCAATGCAACAGTTAGAAGTACATCCCCAGAACTATTGTATTTTAGGTATTTAGAGGCCTTTTCTATCTTAGTGATGGCTTCATGCCAGATATCATGAGATCTTAGATTTAATAGACTAGGGGTGTATAGTTAATTTCATTATATCTGCTGGCTCATTATATCTACAGGGCTCACCTGCTCATTTAATTAATTAAACATTAAATGTCTATAAATACTTTATGCACTTAATGGCTGATAATTAGCACTGGTAATAAAAATCGCATCTTGCTCAATGGGTGTTTTGGTTCTATTCAGAACATTGACATTAAAGACTTCTTTTTGGCACAAGAAGTAAGAAAAGGTGCATTCTGAAGAGGCCCTATATTTCAAACCTGATCTCATGTCCTGAATCATGGAATGGATAGGGCCAGTAGTGTCTACAGCAATCATTCATTCACTTTCCCTGTTTTATCACAAGAATTCAAATGGATTTGCTTCCTTTGGACTTCATCATGTGATGATGGTAATGGAGCCATGGCCAGTTACGTATCTGTACAGTGTAGGACATATCCAGGAACCTAGAGTGTAATACAGATCAAATGCCCTCCCTACAGCCCTTCCAAAGGAAAGAGATATTTGGTATAAGCTCTATCCAGGATTCAATTCATTTAGTGTACTCTATAACATGTGCCTAGCAAAGAAGAGTAGCAAGACAGGATGTGTATATAGACTATATCTATTTTCAATTTTACAGGGGCTCAGACTGAAGGCAGAAGATAGATAAGAGCCATGAGGGAGGTGTGGTGTATTTAGGTTAGTGAAACTATTTTTCCTGGTACTGTAATGGTAGGCACTTGACATTATTAATTTTTCCAAACTCTTAGGGTTGTTCAATGCAAAGCTTAGACCCTGATATAAACTTTAGACTTTGGTTAATAAGGATGCATCAGTAATAGTTCATCAGTTGCAGAAAATGTACCACAGAAATGAAAGATGTTAGTAATATGCTAAACTGAGTGCAGAGAGGAAAGGGGAGATAGCAAAATCTCTGTATTTTCCACAAAGCTTTTCTGTAAACTGAAATGGAATCTAAGATAACTGCCTGCTTTAAAACAAAACACATTCACAGTGGTTGTCGTTTTTTTACTACCTGTTAGTATTTTCAAAAATCATTAATTTCCTCAAAAAATGTTGCTGGCTTCTATTATTTGCAAGGCAGGAGGTCTGGTGGTTACAAATTGGGCTGCAATCCACAAGGTGAGAAGTCTGAAACCATCAGTCGCTCCGAGTGAGAAAGATAGGCCTTTCTGGTCTGGTAGTCTTGGAAAAGCACAGGGACCACTCCACCTTATCCTACAGGATCACTTAGACTCAGCTTCAACTCAATGGCAAGTAAGTAAGGTCATTTGCACAGCACTGGGCTGAATGTTAATGAGCCCTGGGAGAAAGGTAATTAGCAGTGTCGGCTACCTACCGCAATGTCAGTGATTCAAAACCGAGGTGTGGCCAGTACTTCTGATCAGAGCTTTGAAAAGTGTATGTGGCAGTCAAATCTATGCTCAGTATCAGGTTTGACTGGACATAGTGGGTTTGCATTTGGGATTCTTAATCCCAAATGTCTTACAGCAGTAAGACACAAAAATGTATAAGAAAGGAGAAAATAATGGCCAAAATGACAACATAGTTTATTGAACGCCAGGCTTTGTGTTAAGAGCTTTGATACATTGTCTTGGAATCTCAAAATATTTCCTAGGAAGATAAAAGTCAGTCTATCAAAAATGATATGCCAAGACTCAGATGAGGAAGGAGATCTTTTTTTCTCTCCTGATTTAACAAGCAAAGTGTACAGTGACTAGAATTTCAGCCTGACCTTTATTCTGAATTATTCACTGAACCTCACTACCTTCAGTCTCTCTTCACCTCGGCCATCAAGTGGTTCCACAAAGGCATCTTCATCTCACTTCTTATCTAGTCTCACACCAAATGTTTAAAGGAAACCAAGTTTCAGATGTGAAGTGGCCAGTCCATGTAAGTTGAGTCAACAAGTCACAACTTTAGGTGGGAATCCATACACTCTCAGGGGCACACTGCTAATATTTGTAATTGAAAAATATACTTAATTTCAACGCAAGGTTATAGAAATTTAAATGTTGGCTTTCCCCCCTCTCTCCAACACCATGAATAACCAACCCCTGCCCTCGCTCCCCTACCCCTATCCCCCTGCATAACATTCCAGAATTCCACCTTTGAATCTTTTAGGAACCCACATTAAGAATTCTTGATTTAAAGGAAATTCAGGTGTATTAGTCCAGGTAGACTAGAGGAACATATTTGATAGACAAGCATATGGATATAAGGAAAGGGTTTTTATACAAAAGGAATGGAACACTGAGAAAGCATTCCAAACCAGTCCAGTTCAAAGTCATAAGTCCAATATTAGACCATATGCCCGATACCAGTCTATAATGTCTCCTTCCGACTCACGAAGTCACAGGTCAATGGGTACAGAATCCCGGTGCTGGCAGGAGTCTCCCATGGCTTCTCACTTCCAAGGCTCAGGGTTCATCAACGGCATCCAGTGGTGGCAGAAACAACTCAGTGCTGGCAAGGGTCTCTGCAAGGCTTCTCCAGCTTTAGAGGTCTGGTTCCATCAGGGTAAGGCCACATGGCTCCTCTGGCTCCTCAGCTCCTGGAACACTGCTATCTTGTCTTGTCCATAGTTCATTTTCTCAGAGACTGACTCCCAACAACTGAGGAGATGATCTCTCATCTCCACGAGGGAAATATCACAAGATTTCCTAGAAGTCTCTGGAGAAAGCCATACCCACACAGAGGCCTCATTGGCAACTCAATGGTTATCTCCAGATTAACAGGCTAGACGTCACCTCTACATCTCAATCATGAAATTTGACATCTCAAATACAAGACTGCCACAACTACTGACAAAATAAGATGACAGCATGCTGATTGATCCTGATTTTGGGAGACTCGAGGAGATGGAGAAAAAGCCACATGGGCTTACCTGGATGGAACCAAATCTCTGGGGCTGGAGAAGTCATATGAAAACCCCTACCAGTACTGAGATGCTTCTCCTGCCAATGATTACTGGTGATGGGCTCTGAGCCCTGGAAATGAGTTGCTATGGGGAGACCCCTGCCAGCACCAGGATGCTTCTATTGTTGCTGGATACACAAGACTCTGCACTCACTGGGTTGTGATTGTCCTGGTATCATTGCATATGCTTCATGAGTCAGAAGGAGACTAATATCGGACATATGAGTTAATATTGGACTTATGACCTTTGACTGGACTGGGTTGGGATGCTTTCTCAATGTTCCATTTCTCTTATATATAAACCTTTCCCTTATATCCATATGTGTGTTTATGAACTTGTTTCTCTAGTCTACCTGGACTCGCTCAGTGACTTGAACTGTGGCTTCTGAGGGCATCTGCTAGTTTGGTTAAATTCAAAGCAGAGAGGATAATTTATGGCAACTATTAGATTCTAACTACATCAAGCTCACTGAAATCAAATTAATTCCAACCTTGTAGGATAGGATTAAACTGTCCCTGTGGTTTTATGAGACGGCAATCTTTTCTACAAGAGTCGAGCGCCTCAACTTTCTCCTCTGCAGTGGTTAGTGGTTTCCAATTGCTGACCTTCAGATGAGCAGCCCAATGCTTAATCTCTACACCACCAGGATTCAGTGTGGGATTCCAAAGTTACCTGTTGTCTTTTTGTTTGTTTTGAAGATGCACAGCAACCATGAAGGCTTATTACGAAGAAGTTCTAAGAAAATTGAAAACTGCATTGGTGAGAAAAAGGCCAGGAAACTACATTGAAGAAAAAACACCCACCCTACCCCCTTCTATATTAACAATATCTGCTTACTCTTTAAGGATAACAAGGGTTGTTCTATGAGAATTACAATACAAAGTCTTAAGCTATCTACCCTACATCCTTGATTTCCCCCTTTTAGATTTCCTTTTGTTCCTCCTCAAACTCAAAAAAATTACAAAGGAACACGATTTGAGACCTTCAAGAAGGCCAAATCTGTTGTTTGATGTGCTGTAAATCAAAGCTTGTTGAAAGCGTTGGAAAGAGAGTTAGATGGAAATACCATCTTCAAAAGTATACAGGCCAAGCTGAAGGACATGTTGAGAAACAATATCCTTATGTCTTTATATTCATTTAATAAACATTTCTAGAATTTTGCAGTAATACCCTGATGTATTTTTGAGAGAGAGAGAGAGGGCAGCGGTGGCTTAGTGTGTGATCTAAATACCACCTCTGGTTGACACACCTCATTACCAGCTGTCAGCTATCTGTCAGTGGAGGTATGCATGTTGCTAGAAGGCAGAGCAGCTTTCAGCAGAATTTTAGAAGAGGAAAGGCCCAATGATTTACTTCTGAACGAAAAAGCAGAGGTTCTCACATGTTTCTATAGTAAGTATCACAGGCTTTCCATGAAATAATGTTTTCAAATGCATAACATCAGATACAAACAATTATAAAAGAAACAAATCATATTAAAATGCAGTCATGAAATGTTAGATAACTAGATAAACATGCTTATCAATGTGATTTTGTAGTTTCAAAGTAGAGATGACCATAAATAATATTAAAATATATTTTGTATATTATAAAAACACATGTTTAGAAATCTGCTATTTCTATTGCTGACAATCTTACAGGCAGTCTTGAATAATACAGTGGCCAATAGCTATCATTGAAAAATACTAAATCTCAACTGAAAGTTACTTAGTTATTGTTTGTTTGTTTTGTATCCAAGTTCACGTACTTGCCTGCAACACTCCATCATTCTATCTATGAGCCCCTAGGGAGCCCATATTAACAATCCCTGATTTTAAAAGAAATCCAAGAATATTTTGAATAGAAGGCACTACATTGTGAAGGAGACAGCACTTGGGTTTACACTTCATGTTTCCTGTCACTTAGTAGACATATAATTACCATACCTCATTACACTTTGCAACAGATATTCATTTTCCTGGTTAACAGAATCTAGCAGAAGCGCAAGTAGTCTAGTGGATACAAGCTGGGCTGTTAATTAATTGAGAGGTCAGCAGTTCCAAACCAGCAGCCACTCCAAAGGAGAAAGGAAGGTGAGGCTGTCTATCCTCCTAAAAATAGCAGATTTGGAAAGTGCCAGGGGGCAATTCAACTAGTCCTAAAGGGTCTCTGTGAGTCCTCGTTGACTTCATGGCTGAGTGGAGCACTTATCTTGCTCAGGAAAGTAGAGGGTCAGCAAAGAAGGAGGGAGACCCCCCCCCCAATAAAATTGATTAACACAGTGATTACAACAATGGAATGAAACATAATTCCAATTATGTGGATGGCAGAGAATGGGGAAGTGTTTCCCTCTGCTGTAGATGGATTGCCTTGAGTCAGAAGTGACTAGATGGCACTTTATAAGCACTAATTATTCCTCATCATAAGCATTCATCACATGAGTTTCTGGACCATTACGAAACAGAATTTACATTTTTAAAATCACAAATCTAAATGACTATCTTGCCAAATTAACACTCTGTGCCTTGGTTACCTCAGCCCATTGGTGATGAAGCAATCGTTACAATGAGTCAAGAATAGTTTTTGGAATTTGAAAAAAACAAAATCTCTAATGCCATCACAGACCAGCCGATGGGTCCAGGACAAATGATTTGAACTCTTTAGTATGTTTTTATATAAATTAATTAGGGAAATGATATTAAACTCTGAGGGTCCTTGAGAAGATCAAATAAAATTGCATATGTGTACATAATCTGGCAAAGTTCTGACACATATTAAATGTTTAGCTAGCAGGTAGTTTTTATCACTACAATGACCTGTCATTATTGCCTTTCACCATGGGACATTTTGGACTAGCAAATAAAGTGCAGTATGCCTGACATGTACCAGTGGCAAATTTTAAAGGCTCCTTCCCACCAGAATCTTGAGATAAACACAGAGGTAATGAGTCAGTGGAAACATCAAGCATGCTTCTGACTCATCAGACTCAGAAAATGACTCAAAAACCAGCCTTTGTGAAGAGTAAGAGTCCGGATCTTCTTGTGCTATTGGGAAAACAGGCTATCTGTGCATTGGGGAGCTTCTATCACACTCTCAGAGCACCCGCACATTTTTTGGTTCCCTCTTTCCTGGAATGCAGGGCCTCTGAAGCCCATCCTCTCTCCCTTGTACTCCTCTGTGGGATCTCATGCAAAACAGCATGGAGGAAATTGCATCTAATTGGGTCTTTTCCAGGTGGTAGGCACTGTTGTGCTCTCTCTAGATGGACCATCCTCCAAGCTGATTCCTACTCATAATGACTCTAGTTCAGAGGGATTCTGAGACTGTACATCTTCCTGGGTGCAGACTGTAAATCTCTTCATTCTCCCGCAGAGTAGTCGTTAGTAGTAAACTCTTGATCCTGCGGTGAACAGTCCAGTGCTTAACCCAGTTGACTGCCAGAAGCCCTCAAACTCTCATTGTGGGTTGCTTGAAATTTGTGAGGATATTACTTTTCAATATTTTGTTTCTTTAAGGCTTTGCTTTATAGGCCACAGCTTCTTAATTTGAATTAATGAATGTTGTGAGGTATTGAGGCTGATGTAGCTTTCAATTTGTTTCAAAATCATAGACACATCCAAATCTTTTCTTTAACAGAAGCTGTTATATGACTCTTAATATAGACACTGGTATATATTAGTAAATTGAGGACTAAATTGGAGTCCATCAGTTTGTTGGATTGTGGTGCCACATTGTCGTAACCCTGGAAGCTATGTCACTGATATTCAAATGCCAGCAGGATCAACCACCATGAGCAAGTTTCAGCAAAGCTTCCAGAATAAGAATAAACATTGGAGAAATAATAGGGTGTTCCCTTCTGAGGATTTAGCCACTGAAAAATTTTATGACTAGCAGTGGAATAATGTCAGATACTGAAAAACTCATGCCCAGCAGCAAAACATTGTCAGAGACAGTGTGGGAAACAGAAAGATTTCTTCCCAGTTGTCTTCCCCAAATATATGTCATACCCAGCTGCTTGCTATATGTGGCAAATAGCTAAACACTTGGAGGTCAACCGAAGTGGGTCAGGGGTTAGGGTTATTTTTAAAAGAATAAAGTATATTTGAGAAGACTAGAAATTTTCTCCTC
This sequence comes from Nesogale talazaci, assembly GCA_004026705.1. Taxonomy (NCBI): domain Eukaryota; kingdom Metazoa; phylum Chordata; class Mammalia; order Afrosoricida; family Tenrecidae; genus Nesogale; species Nesogale talazaci. The sequence goes on from PVJH01009462.1 coordinate 18,893, forward strand.
ATCATAAAGTAACTACAGAAAATAGAAGAAGTGATGAATTCAAAGAGCTAAAGAGAAATTTTCAGAGGGCAGATCCCAAACTATTAACATGAAATATGTAAAGACCTAGAGTAAGATAGCCCCAAAGGAAGAACACACTCAGCAAATCTTAAACTGAAGAAAAAATTCCAGCCTTCAGTTGCAATATTAAAAAGATCCTGTGGGAGAAATATTGACAGGTACAGGAAAGATAAAAAATATGGAAAGAATACACAGTCTTTGTACCAAAAATAACTAGTCAACACATACCCATTTCAAGACATAGAATGTGAGCAAGAACAAACTTATTGAAGGAAGAAGTTCAGTCTGTACTGAAAACATTAGCCTAAAACAAGGTGCCAGGAATTGATGAAATATCCACTGAAATGTTCCAATCTGTTAGGGTTAGGGTTAAAGAAAGAAAAATAAATAAATGTTTCATGCTAATGAAACACTGCAAAGAAGTTGACAAATGTCTACGTGATGAAATTTGGAGGACGGTTATTTGATCAACTGTCTGAAAGAGATTGCTATTTCAAAGAAAGGTGACACAACATAATGCACAAGCTACAGAATAGTATCACTGCTATCACAAGTAAGCAAAAATTTGCTGACTATCATCCAACAAGAGTTTCAACCATATGTTGACAGGGAACTGCCAGAAATGCTGGCCAGATTCAGAAGAGGACACAGAACAAGGGTACGATTGCTGATGTCATCTGGATCTTGGCTGAAAGTGAAGAATACCAGAAATATGTTTACTTGTGCTTTATTAACTATGTAAAGGTGTTTGACTATGTGGATTATAAGCATATGGATAGTCTTGAGAAGAATGGGAATTCCAAAACACTGACTTTCCTCATGCAGAGCCTGGACATGAATCAGAAATTATTTGTGCAAAGAGAATAAGAACAATACTGCATGGTATAAAATTTAAAAAGCATGGGTCAGGTTTTTCCTCTCACCATATTTATTCAATCTTATGGTGAGAAAAGACTGGTCTATATGAAGAAGCATGTGGCATCAGAATCAGAGGAAGGCTTATTAACAACCTGGAATATGTATGTGACATGAACTTATCTGCTGAAAGTAAAGAAAAATTGAAGTACTTGCTGTTGAAGACCAATGATTACATGATCTTTAATATGGATTGCAACTTCATGTCAATGAAACAAAAATCCTCACAACTGTGCCAATAGGTAACATAGTGATAAACTGAAAAGATTGAAATTTTCAAGGATTTCTTCTTGCGTGGATCTGTAATTGATGCTAGTGGAAGTAGCAGTCAAGAGAGCAAATGACAGGCAAATCAGCTGAGAAAGATTTCTTTAAAGTGTTGAAAAAAGTAAAAGCAGATAATAAGGGGGTTTTTTTAGTCTTAAATAAAAAAAAAACAAAATAAAGTGCTGAAAACAAGGATGTTGCTTTGACAACTAAGATGTGCCTGACTCAAGCCATGGAATTTTCATATCCCTCTGTTGTGTGTGAAAGTTGGTCTTTTAATAAGGAAGACTGAAAAAGAATCAATGCATCTGAAAAAAGGTGCTGGCAAAGAATATCGAAATTACCATGGATTTCCAGAAGACCAGACTAATCTGACTTGGAAGATGTATAGACAGAATAGGCCTTAGAGCTAAAGATGGTAAGACTTCAACTCACCTACTGTCAACGTGCTATCAGGAGAGACCAGGTTCTGGAAAAGGCCATCATGTTGGGTAATGTAGAGGGGCAGCAAAGGATGGAAAGGCCATTAAAGGGATGGATTGACACAGTCGTTGCACCAATGGGCTCAACAATTGTGAGGATGATGCAGCACCATGTAGTGCTTCATTCTGCAGTGCACAGGGTCACTATGGGTCGGAAGCCACCCGATGGCACCGAATAACAATAGAAACACTCTTTATGGAAGGGGCTTTCCTCATCTCTTCTCCTTGGAATTATTGATGGGTTTGAAATGCTGACCTTTGGGTTAGCAAATGATTACTTAACCACTTTACCGCCAGGTCTGCTCCTTCACGGATTGAGACGGTGGCTACAATGATGGATTGGAGTGTAACAGCAATTGTGAGAGTGGTGCAGAACTGGGCTGTGTTTTCTTCTGTTGTGCGTAAGGTCACTATGAGTAGGAATTGACTCAATAGGACCTAACAACAACAAAATACAGTATGGGTTCTCAAAAGATGGGTAAGCAGTTTTGATCAATTTCTAGTCATAGTGGTTGGCGACGTAACCCCATCCAGTTGCAACATGGAAAAAAGAGTTAGCAATATGTTTCTACAAAAACCACAGTTAAGAAAATGGGAGTAATATGCAGCATCTCAGGTGATCATGACTTACAAACCATTTGAAGCAGTGAATTTCTTATTTAATTTTTGTCTTCACTATGGCGTAAGGATGTCTGGTGGTATAGTGGGGTGCACGTTGGACTGCTGATAAGTTCAAAATCACCAACCACTCTGCTGGAGAAAGAGGAAGCTTTCTATTCTTGAAATTATTTACAGTCTTAGAAACCTGCAAGGGCCACTTCTAACTATGGGGTTGCCATGAGTTAAAATCAACTGGATGGCAGAGAGTTTGGTTTTATTTTTATTAGTAAGGTCATATGTATAGATCCATATAGACCTGCATTGTAGCCTGACTTCATCACATCCTAGCGTGCCGCCTTGACTGAGGAAGATAACCTTTCTGAGGTATTTTTTACTCATAAAGTGGGCAAGCTAATATCTGCTAACTGTGTTGCTAAAACAATCATAATTTTGTATATAGAGTCTAGAAGGCTATAGAGATGAAGGAAGGTGATTGTCAAGTTGGTCCCTACTGATAGCAACTCTTTGTACAATGCAACAAAACACTACCTGAAAGAAGATAAGTATTAATAAAAATAATTATTTTAGAACAGTTTATGTGAGATGGGAAGGATTGTGGGTGCCTTGCATCACCTTAGGTACATATCTGCTGGTTGTGTTGTCAATAAACAGTGTTTCTTCCACAACTAATATATTGACATAATTATTTTTGTGGCCACAGCACACATGAGGAAAATCTACCTAAAGAATCTTCACACCCACAAGTACAAATAAACCATGTTCCCCATTCCAAATCCAGACCTCTATATTGGATAATGCCTGACCTCTTGGGGGAAATATAAGCATCTGATAGATATTGTTTTTGAATCAAAGATAAGAAAGCACACAGCCTTGAGAGTAACTGAGAAGTTTCAACTCCTGCCCTTCTTCACCTTACTAAGGCTTAAAGAGACATTCAGCATAGACTCTTTTTGGTCCTCCTTAAAATCTGAGGCTTTTCAGCTGTGGAATCCAAATCACTCTTCTGGAAAATCGCCCAGAGTTGAGTTCTAGCTTCGCAATCTCTGGACAGCAGCCATGATAAAGACATTTACTCCTGCCAGCATGGAGAGGAGAAACATGGAAAATACCACGCAGTCAAGAATACAATCAACTGTTTCTAGGATACCTCAGCCAGGGGGAATTTTTGTCATCCACATCTCAGCAAAGAGAAGCCACATTTTTCTCTCCTTACTTGGCTAGTCATCATCAGTATTGCAGAATTGGCCCGTTTCAAGATGCTTGAGGAGAATCATGCAGATGGAAAATGGTAATCACAGTTCATCTTGTAATTGAAAAGCGAAGTCTTCATCTGCATGTTTTGTCTTTGTGGAATTCCTATATTTTAAAGTATTTTGGGAAAGTTTCTTTTGATACCCAAGTTTACCTTCTTGTGACATGCTAATCCATACTGCCTAACCCTGGCTCTCCCATTTTTCCTTGACTTTTTGGATTTTAGGTGTGAATCTTTTATTTACTCATGTTCCCATCTCAAATGATGAAAAATTATCACTCTTGATCTCTCAAAAACTCTATGACTTTAAACAGAATTTAAAACTTCCCACAAACTTTTCTCATTCCTTGTTATTTCCAATCTTAGAAAATTTAGAAACTCTTGACATTATGGTTGCTGGCAGTGAAAATTAATCTTGTATCTGATAAGCTTATTGGTTTCTTTCATTAATTTTTTGTGCATTCTTCAGAGGGTTCAATGCTTATCTGACTTCTTTTATTATATTATCCACTACATGCCTGCTTTTCAAATTTTCACCACTTAATATCTTTAGATTTTTCCCATGCTGGACCTTCACAATGGCTACACATTTTGAACACGTATCACGATGTTCAAATATTACATTGAGGAATTTATAGCCATTTTCTTGCTTGAAACCAGTGCATTCTGGGTGGCCCTGCTGGCATTAGGAATACCAGAGATATAGCTTACATACATGCCACCACACGACAACAACAGACAGACGAATGGTGAAGAATTTGAGTGGAACTTCCAGACTACGAAGAGACGACAAAGAAGGGCTTGACCCCTCACTTCGTAGGAAGAAACCACTGAAAACCTTATGCATTGTTTTGAAGCTGAAACAAAGAAAGCAGAACATCGTCAGATGCTCTGCCTGCCAATGGGCTCCTGAGGTCCGAGGGCACTCAGAATATGCCTGAAGAGGAGATGATGTGTTGGAGGGGAGTCAATCATAATGACATGAGTCAGGTAAAGCCCAGGGGAATAGAACGTTCCAGATCTTCATTTGCCAATGAAACTGAGCTGCAGATCAGAATAAACAGCTGCAAAAATCTAAAAAAATGGAAATTGGAATTTGCAGAGTATGAATCTAGGAAAATAGGAAAAGGTCAAAATTGAAAAGAATCACATGAAGATTGATATCCTACACATTAGTGAATCAAAATGGACTTGTATCGGTCATTTTAAATTAAAAAAAATCAGATGATTTACTATGCTGGGAATAACACAATCAAAAGAATGTTGCCAAATCCATCCTGAAGTACAATGGTATCTGTGATCTCATCACATCTATCTAGCTTCAAGAAATCTAATCAATACAATAATTATTCAAAGTATGCACCAGCCACAAAAGTTAGTGATGAAGAAATTGAAGAATTCTACCAACAACTTCAGTCAGAAATTGATCAAACATGCAATCGAGATGCATTTATAGTTATTGGTTATTGGAATGCAAATGTTGGAAACAAAGAGGAAGAAAGAGATATTGGAAATATGGACTTGGTGATAGATACAAAGCTGTAGATCTCATAACAAAATTTTGAAAAACTAATGACTTGTTCATAATAAATGACACTTTTTCACCAACAGAAAATATGACTATACATGCGAACTTCCCCAAATGGAATATATAGAAATCAAATAAATTACATCAGTGGGAAGACTCAATGAAGAAACTCAATATCAACAGCTAACACCTGACAAGAGGCCAACTGTGGAACATACCATTGGTTTTTCATATGTAGGTTCAGGATAAAACTAAAGAAAATTAAAATGGGCTGAGCCCCGGTAGTATAAGTGGTTGAGTGTGGGAGTGTGGCCCCCGGGCTTGGCGGTTCAAATCCAGCGGCAGCTCTCAGGAGCAGTGCTGGGTAGCGCCCATGACCACCAGAGGGCAGTGAACCCCCCCCACACACAAAAAAACCCAAAACAAAAAAAAGAAAATTAAAACCAAACCATAGAAATCAAAGCACGATCTTGAATCTATAGCATATGAATTTCCTGAACATCTCAAGAACAGATTCAATGCACTGACCACTAATAACTGAAGACATGGTGAGCTCTTGGAGGACAGTAAGAACTTCATTCTTGAAGAAAACAAAAGGTAATTGAATAGACAAGAAAGAGAGACAATATCAAAGTGGATGTCAGAAGTGGCTCTCAAATTTGCTCGTAATGCTAGAGTAGCAAAAGAAAGTGAAGGGAAGAATGAAGTCAAGGAGCAGAAAGGGTTACTTTAAAGGGCAACTGCAGAAGATACAGTCAAATATAATGAAATATGCAAGGATCTAGAATTACAAAGCCAAAAGTGAAGAACATGTTCAGCAGATCATAGACTGAAAGAACTCAAGGAAAAATTCAAGCCCTGAATTGCAATGTAGAGGTACTGTCTAGGCAAACTATTGAATGATGCAGGAAGCATCAACGATGCAACAGTTATGCAGTCACTGTCCAAAGAAACCCACTCTATAGCCCGCTGTTACAGGAGGTAGCAGATGAGCCAGAGTCAAAGGTCCTAAAGAAAGAATTTCAAATTGTGCTGAAAGCAGTAGCCAAAAACAAGGCTGCAGGAATTAATGGATATTTCAGAAACAGTCTCATTGAAATGTTTCCGAAAGCTGAAGAAACACTGGACACGCTCACGTGTCTATGCCAGGATATTTGAAAGACCGCTACCTGGACAAATGACTAAGAAGATCCCCCTCTGTGTCCATTCCATAGAAAGGTGAGCCAACAGAATGCTCATACAATATAATAATATAATTGATAGCTGAGGTAAGTAAAATGTTGCTTAAGATCATCCAGCACTGGTTGCAGCAGTACATTGACAGGGAACTGCTGGTTGTTCAGGCGAGATTCTGAAGACATGGAACAAGCTATGTCATTGCTGATGGCAGACGAGGTGTTTTGTTGACTATGCACAGGCATTTGACTGTGTGGACCATGTTAAATTGTGAATAACCTTGAGAAGAATGGGACTTTCAGAACACTTCACTGCGTTTATTGGGAGTAAGAGGTGAACAGAACAAGGGAATCATGTCTGGCTTTAAATCAGGAAAGTTGTGCATCAGGGCTGTATTCTCTCATGATACTCATTCAATCTACATGCCAAGCGAATCATCAGAGGAGCTGGATTATAGGAAAATTGGAAGATGACTTGTTAGCAAACTGTTGTATGCAGATGATGCAGACTTGCCTGCTGAAAGTGAGGCGGAATTAAAATACTTGCTGATAAAGACCAAGGATTATAGCCTTCAGTGTGGATTATAAATCAATGGAAGGAAGACCAAAACCCTCACAACTGAACCAGGGGATAACATCATGATAAATGGAGGAAACAGTTGAAGCTGTCAAGGACTTTGTCTTGCTTGGATCCATAACCAATGCTCATGGAAGTAGCAGTCACGAGATCAAAAATATATTGCATTAGGTAAATCTGCTGGACAAAACCTCTTTAGAGTATTGAAAAGCAAGGATATTACTCTGATGACTAAAATGTGCCTAACTCAAGCTACGGTATTCTCCATTGCACCATACATACATGAAAATTGGACTTTACATAAGGAACGCTATAAAAAATCAATTCATTTAATTGTGCTGGAGAAGAATATTAAAAATACTATGGAGAGCTAAAAAATAAAAAAAATGACCTATATAGGAAAAAGTAAGACCAGAGTTCCCCTTAGCTAAAAAGATGGCAAGACTTCAGCTTATATACTTGGAGCATATTATCAGGAGTTATGAGTCCCTGGAGATGATGTGTGATAAAATGGGGAGGTGGGGGTGGTAAAACAGAGGAAAGCCAGCCCTCGAGGAGATGGATTGACACAATGGCTGCCTCAATGGGCTCAAGGTATAGGGACACGTGTGAGAATGGCGCAGAGCCGTGCATAGGGTCGCTGTGGAGTGCAGCCAACTCAATAACAACTAGCCACAACAGTGTCTTACTTGATCTTCACAGAACCCTGAGTAATTTTATTTTCATCTGACATTTATGAAGGCAAGATTATCTCAGGTCATATGGCCAGTAAGAGATGGAGACAGGCACCAGTTAAGTCTGACTCCAAACTAAGCCTTCTACCTCAGTACTATTCGAAGTACAGATAACGTCTAGACCCAGATAACGTCTTACTATTTGTTTGTATCAACCAATTCACACCCTCAAAGAAAAATATATACAAATATAATAATAATGCTTCCATATGCATATCTTCTCTGATTATATTCATTGCAATGTAAGCTCATGTTATCTCTAATAATAAAAAATTGAAATATAGAAAAAAATTTGGGTTCTGGGGTTCTGTACATCTGTTGAAAATATTTTCTTCTGGATAATATTTTTTTAGTTTATAAGTAAGAGGAGGAAACAATTTGGAACTAATTTTTTAAAGAAAAACAATGTGTCCTTCCCAACTAACAGCTTGGGAATCACTGATAGAATCTTCTCTTGTAACAATATTACTTGGAAGTGACTGAAGATCCAGACAGGGTATAAAAAATTATGAACTAGTATATATCTATATATACAATTGTTTTAATCATTTTCATAAAATTATTTCATTTCTTAAATACTTAGATGGAATAGAAGCCATTCTGAGCCAACCTTGTTCTACAGAGGAATACCTCAGAGTATTTCTAGATGTTTCCCATCCAGCCTTTTCTGGTTCTTCAGATTTCAGTGTCCTTATACTTTTATTGAAAGCATCCGTTGCTGACCCTGTAACTATGAAGAAATTCCTGAAGTGGGAGTTGAGGAAAATTCTTTTATTCTAATTGGAAACAACCAACTTTATGAATCAAGTCTTCCCCATTTGGAAAAAGCAAATCTTGAGCATGACAGTATCCAGAGATTAACTATGAAGTTGTTGACAATGTTAACAAGGATATTATTCAGAACACTACAGTATAATATTTGAAGTATTTCAGAAGTCAGCACAGCTGAGTTTGTATAGTAATGTTGAGATATATAATTGAATCTGTGAAGGGATATGTGATAACTATAGGGAAACATAGAACTAAGAAAAGAAATTAAAGATCAAATCACATTTCTCAGAGAAAGTTGGATATGATATTTTTCTAACAGAGCATTCAACATGCTGGAAAAATTTAATGAATATATTATTTGAATGGCTTGTAATAAACATTGGGTTGGATGTTTCAACCATAAGGGGCCCTAGTGGCAAGTGGACTGCTAACTGTTAGGTCAGCAGTTCAAAGCAACCAACTCCTCCCAAGAAAAAGAGGTGACTTCCAACTCCTGTAAAGAGTTACAGGAATAACCCTGTGAGTCCAGAATCTGACAGGGCAGTTCTCCTTTTTCAAAATGGGTCATTTTGAATGGGAACAGACTCTAGGGCAGTGAGTATATGTCACTTATACCAAGATTGTCATAACAACTCTGTGATGCTTAGGAAAACAGTTATGACCCAAAGTGTCTGTATTGAAGAGTGTAGTGCTTTCCTCTAGAATTGCAAAGGTTGTAATCATACAGAAGCAGATTGCTACATCTTTCTCCCATGGGACTGCTGGGGGGTTGGAATTGCTGATGTTGTAGCTACCATTCAATGCATAACCCACTACACCAATGATTCTCAACCTGTAAGTCGTAACACCACTGGGGGTCGAACAACCTTTTCACAGGCGTCACCCAATTCATAGCATAAGAAAATTACTTATGAAGTAACAATGAAAATAATTTTATGATTAGGGGGGTCACCACAACACGAGGAACTGTATTAAGTGCCACAGCATTAGGAAGATTGAGGACCTCTGCACTACACCAATAAGTCTCCTTCTAAGGCTGCTTAGCAGAAATCATATGACCTTTCAAAACCTAAAGTACTTACTGTCCAACCATTTACAGGCCTTTGCCATTCACAGTTTTAGAGAAATGAATTAGAAGCTATTCTAATACATAAGATTACCATACAGATAACAGAGAGAGAGAGAGAGAGAGAGAAAATACCTACTCTAGAATCTATTTAACTCTAAGTTTGTCAACAAGTGTTATTAATTTTGCTTAATTATAGATCCAAGAGTGTTTGAGGAAAACCCAAATGCTACATTTCAGAATTATGAAATTTGAAATTGCAGCGCCTTAATTTTTAACCAGAAAGGCAATCTCAAGAGATCCAGAACTATATGACCAATGAAGCAAAAGAGAATGTATCTCAGATGGCTTACACTTTTTCCACTCACTCCTGGGATTCATTAGACATTTGATCTTGAATTAATTTGGGGTCGTTGTTCATGCAGAAACCTTTCATTCTGGCCAAGATTTTTGCCATCCCTATATTCAATTATTTGATCTTATATGGGATAATGAATCCAATTGAAGAAGCTTTTATCCTTTTAATTAATTTTGATTGTGGATGAGATGGGGTATGGTTTACACGACAAACCATCAGCTCTGCATGCAACAGTTCAATCCACCCATCATCCTCTTCCCCTATTTCTTAGCTTAAGAAGCATTTAAACAACCTCCTAAGTTACCTAGCTCATTCAAGGCCTTCTTAGAAGCTTTCGTAGGACATTGGTGAAGAACGTTAAATATACAAGTACTATACACTATCAAACAAATGAACAAATCAACCTTGAATGACACTAGAATGATGCTTAGGACTTATGATGATGAGATTTCCTCTCATGCTTTGGAATTTTATCAAGAGGAACCAGTTTCTGGTTAAGACCATTTTGCTTGGTAGCAAAACAGCAAAAAAAAAAAAAAGACACTCGAAGAAATGGATTGGCACAGTGGCTGCAAATATAACTCAAGCATAATAATTATAAGGATGGTGCAGAGCAGGAAGCATTTCATTCTGTTGGACAGATATGGTTGATTTGAAATCAACTCCATGGTCTCTACTAACATCAGCAGCATGAAGGCAGCTTTCTATCCCAATGCAGTGTTCTTATGATGGCATCAAATTAGCAATGGGATCCTTGATCTATGAATTATCTGAAAGTGTCAGAGCAAGTATGAATCTCTGAGGAAACTAAAAAGTGATAAATATAAAAAACCATAAATCTGACTTCTAGAGAGTAGAATGACATTACACATCCTCTTCATCTTTTTGTTTCTGTTCTTGGAACTTCCAAGCCTTTCCAAGTTTTCCCCTTCTTTATTCCTAGACAGATGATACTTTATCTTGTACTGCAGATAAACAGCTTGTCCCAAAATGGGTTTATAGTTTATATCCCGGAATAGACCTTTCAGAAACATAATACCTTACTTCTGTTCTTGTCTTAGAAAATGAATCAACCTGCTTCCTGAACAATTCACTCTAGGTTTTGATTTTGAGTTTTTTAAAACCACAGTTTTATTGAAATATAATTCATGTATCATGTAATTCAATAACTCAATCACATCAAGAAGAATTGTACAATCATTCCCACAATTCATTTGAGAACATTTTCTTCATTCTTGTACTCATCTTTGTTATCTTTCTATTTCCCCCAACATCTCTTTCCATCATACCCTAAGGGATCATAAATTTAGTTACTCTCTCTATATATCTACCTATCCTGAATTTCATATACAAATAAACCTTAAAAATTAACAATGACAAAATAAAACAGATTAAAAACCTCAATTAAAAAGAAAGCAGAAAATATTAAAAGCTAGAACAAATTTAAATGGGATCATACTGGTGATCAAATGATAGGGTGCAAATTTCTAACCTGTCTGTATTGCATGGCCTCAGACAACATAGCAACAAAAAGAGGATGAACCCTAACAATGCAGTAGTCTCTAGGACTGGAGAGCTGGTTAAATCTGTGAGGATTTCCTTGGAAGCCCTTTCTCCCCTCTCTGTGTCTATCACTTTGTTCTTTTCCTTCTTTGTCAACTATTTCTCAGACACATGCTGAACTCAAAAGGTAGGATACTCATAAAAATTCTTCTACAACTAAAAATGTCTTTTTCTGATTATTTTATTTTGAGGTATTAGTGAATCATCCATGAACCTTCTGAAGAATATTTACATAAAAGCCAACAAACACCCAGATCAAGAGGAGAGGATAATATAGATATAAATATATTTCTAATATTAGTATTTAAAACACCATGAGCATCTGGTCAGAGAGAATTTATCTTTCTTTTATTTTTGTGATGATTATGAGGAGAAAGGACTATTAAATGCACTTTAGTCCACACTGTCAAATATTTTTGCTGTTGTATATCATGCTTTCATGAGCTATAAACTATTGGTTTTAGCACCATTCACAATTCATATGATTCATTAGTGTGTGGTTATTCTTTTGCTCCTATGTTCGTCTGAGTAAACTAGAGAAACAAATGCACAGTAACTCATATACATGAGAGTTTATGTAAAGGGTAAGTGTACAGTAAGAAAACATCCCAACCCAGTGCTGTCCAAGCCCCTCAGTCCAACACTAGCCCATATGTCTGACACTGATTTACAAAGTCCTCCTGAATCTCATCAAACACATGCAATGATGCCACATGCAAGAGGAAAGTCGAATCAGAGAGTGTGTAAGCATCTCAGAGCAGGTAGGGGTCTCCACACGGCTTCTCCAGCACAGAGGACTGCATCAGGGTAGATCCATGTGGCTTACCCCGGGGATGTCTTGCAGGAAGTGAGTCTTGCCTGCTAAGTCTTGCCTGTGGCTAAGGCAGCAGTATCCTGGTCCCACCACCAGAAAGTAAGAGACCCAAGAACTGGAAAGGCAAGGCTCACTGAGACATTTATTTATCTCTCCACCCTTCAATTAATTCCACATGTGTTTATTGGCCAGGTTGGCACAATAAGCCTTAACTATCTCAGCTCCCATTTGAAAATAACTGAGAAAAGTGTGCACAGAGACACATTTATTACTTTTCTTTAAAACAAATTATTGAAAATTTTGGTGTGCTTTACCCAGTTAATTAAGCTCCTATTTAACATTTATAGACATATTGTTCAGTGATATCATTCTTCATTCTCTGTATTGTTCCTTGCCCCTAACTGTTCATATTTGCTTTGGGGTAGATGTCTTTGGTTTGGCAGAAACATAAGTAGATGATATTTCTAATATGTTAAAAGGGAAGAGTGTTTCTGGGTGATATTGTTTATTTTATGAGATGAATAGTGACTTCAGGAGTAGTTTCAGTTCAATATTTGAAGAATATCTCAGGTGACTCACTCATAGATTTCTGCTGATCCAATAAGTCTGTATCTATCTATCATCTATCATCTATCTATCTATCATCTATCTATCTATCTTATCTATCATCTACCTATATATCATATATTTATAATTGTGAATTTTGTTTTACAATGATCTCACCATTATGTCCCCGGTCACAATACTAGGCAGTGATAGTCAGTCATTGTCTGGTTCTCCATGTCTCTGGATGGGAGTGGGGGGTGGGCATCAAATTCTCTTCACTCCTCCCTACTTTTCTTCCCTTCATTCCAAGTGCTCCCAAACCAAGCTCACTGCTATCCAGTCAGTGTTGGCCATCAGTCCATGCTAATTTATAGCCCCCCTTCCCATGGGTTTCTGAGACTGTGACTGTGGGAATAGATACCAGTTTTTCCATATGGATGACAGCCCAATGAGTAACTACTACACCCTCAGAGCTCCTTTTTCCCTGGGGCTAAGCTTAGAGAAGGACACCACAATCCAAGATCTGGCTTTCCCAACCCTCCAGATGTGTGTTCTCTAGACTCCACACACAGCTTGACTGAAAAATGCAATCCATGGCAGCTTGGACAGCCAGCTTGCAGAGAGTGAGCTCATGACTCTGTTTTGCAGTCTTCAGCCCACACCTCCTCTCTGGAGAGACAAGCATCTGGGAGAACTGGCTGAAATGAATCATGGAAGCCTACCTGAGGGATCATCTCTGAACACAGAGCACACAAGCGGAGCAAGTAAGAAGGCAAGGGGAAGAGAGGGCTGGAAGGAACAAAGTACAGCTAGAGCCAGTCTCTGCCAGAGCCGAAGGGAAGCTTCTTGGAGAAGACCCACCCCTCCTCCTTAAGCTTTATGCCGTGCCTTTTCAGGGACACAACTGACCTGTCCTTCCCTATTCTGTCCCTGAGGTCCACACCTTTTTCATTATCCATCTGCAAAAAGTAATTTTCAAATACCTCACACACCGTCCCCATTTCTTTTTTTCAGAACCTGGCTCTTTCTTTTTACAAATGTCTCTAGCAGATAAATTTTCATTTACAGATGACATTCATATGAAAGCTTCCTTTTCATCACTGGTTTTCTTTTGTCTGGGTCCCTGATCCAGAACCTTTTCTTAAGATCCTGTGGCCATCATAGGCTTATGTTAATTTCATGATTGAGATGTGGGGGTGGAGTCTAGCCTGTTAATCTGGAGATAGCCATTGAGTAGCCAATGAGGCCTCTGTGTGGGAATGGTTTTCTCCTGAGACTTCTGGGAAATCTCTCGATATTTCTCTTGGAAAGATGACAAGCTATCTCCCCTGTTGTTGGGAATTAGTCTGAGAGACAATGAATCATGGACAAGACAAGATGGCAGCATTTGTGGAGGCAGAGGAGAAGCCACACAGCTTTGCCCTGATGGAGCCAGACCTCTGAAGATGAAGAGGCCATGTGTGGACCCCTGCCAGTGATGAGTTGCTTCTGCCACCACCAGATGCTGTTGATGGACTCTGAGCCCTGGAAGCAAGGAACCATGGGGAGACCCCTGCCAGTGCCGGGATTCTGCACCCACTGACCTGTGACTTTGTGAGTCAGAGGAAGACATTATAGACTGGTATCAGGCATATGGGCTAATATCGAACTTAGGCCTTTGAACTGAACTGGGTTGGTATCCTTTCTCAGTGCTTCATTCCTTTTGTATATAAACCATTCCCTTATATCCATATGCATGTCTATAAATTTGTTCCTCTAGTCTACCTGGACTAACACAGATCCAAATGTGAAGGTTAGGTGGGAAGAAAGATTTGGAAAAGACATGAAAGGAGAGAATTAGCAAGAGGCTGAGTCTTGCTCAATAGTAAAACTTTGGGGCCTTAATTTGAGGGAATGAATTGTGCCATTTACTGTTTCTCAGAGATGGATTTCTAGACAAACCATATAAAAACCATTTGCTTTCTACTACTTACTATTATTCCCTTAATGGTAACTATCATAATTACAGGGGGGTTTGTTTTGTTTTTCCCATGAAGAAAAGAACCTAGCAATTGAGAACATACTGGGTAAAAAACTCGTTTTTCTCTTGCAACAGTGGAAGAAACTTCTAGATGGATCTTTTATTTGTACCAAATCTCTGCACTCATGCCTATTGAGGGAGGGAGTGTAAGCTGTCTTCAGATTTATTTGGAGGTTGGGAATGGACTGATTATTTCAAGAGAAGAAAGAGTGAATCAGAGAATAATGCATAGAGGGCTTGTTTTATAATACTTATTATAATGGGTCTATAAATATCTATGAATAAAAACATGCATATACAAGCCAGAGTCATAGAGCCAGTAGGTGAGTGAGTCCGGGCTACAGCCAGGTGTTCTGAGCCTTTCCACGGCCTCTCTTTGCAGCTCCCTGGCTCTGAGTTGGGCCATGTAGGCCATCATGGTTAACAGCACAGTCAAATAACTACTTCTTCGAAGGGCAGTACGAAACAGGAGCAGCTTAGCAAATTGGACATTGTAGCAGATGTGGAATATTACCACGAGTCCATATTACTATCTGAGTCCACATTCATCTATGTGATGACATGAAATTGCTTGGTGTGGCTCACCTATTCATTGTCTTTGTAACTTGCCCCCAAGGACCAGGTGGGCGACTGCACATAAGAAATAGAAGACGCCAATGCAGGGATAGTCCATCATGCAACTCTTGTGGGGATCAAAATATGCCATCGCAGAATCAGGAAGAGGAATCCCATGCCCATCAAGAAAGCTGGGTGTGTCTTTGAGCAGGAGAGACAGGCTGGGCATTGATCAGTGATACAAGAGGTTTGTAATACTTGCCCAACAGCACACAGGCCCCCAGAGCATGCGGCTGTGAGGACATGGACAGGCTCTGCCTGCACGACTGAAAAGAGGAACTTCAGATGAAAGGATTGCATCCTGAGTGCCTTCTGAGCCTGACCCACTGGAGGCCTTGTCTGTGAGTCTGAGGTGACCACTGCAACAGATCAGTGACTCCAAGAGAAAGTCCAGTGCTATGGGGAGAATGATGGCATCAGAATAGGAAACAAAGGGTGGAGGATAGAGACATGTCTGTTCTCTTCCTTGTGGCCATTTGCCTTGGGATGATGAGAGTTAGAGATTCCCACTCCCTCTTGTAGTCATAGGAGGTCAGGTGTAGCCCATGCAACATTTCTTCAATATGGGTTAATATATTTGACTCATTTCCTGGGATAGAATAAACATATTTTTTGTTTTCTTTTCTCTCTCTCTCTCTATATATATATATAGATATAGATATAGATATATTTAAAGTTCTGTTATTTATTCTGCCCAAGTCTGCTGGTTCCATTCTTGTTCTTTGGGTGTCCTGAAGCTTTCATGTTGATAAAACACACAGAATTATTCTCAGTTTATTTTCAGTTCCATAAATGATAATAGGGGCAACATGCCCTTATTCAGGAGAGGAGGCAGAGGAAGCTTGTTAAAAATCTTTTGGGTTCAGTACTTCCTAAACACTGTCAGGAGTCACACCACCTGCAAAAGGTCTGCTCCTTTTAGAAATTGTCTATTGCAAAGGGAATCTGCACCTGCTTGTGGAGGTCATTGGGTTCTGAGACATAGCTTCTTCATCAGAATCTTACTTCGATTTCTCATAAGCACAGGTTCTCATTTGAAAGTTATGTCCTTTGTTATAACTACTCATGTTGACAACTTGATTAAATTTTGTAAAATTTCATTCTGTTTTTTTTTGTAAAGCCTCAAAAGAAATCTTGGTATTTATTATCAATGCATTTATCACCAATGTTAGGGTGTTAAAATGATCCATCAATGCATTCAATAAATTTTAGCCATGACTATCCTTGTGTCATGCACTGATAGGACATAGAAGTGGAATGAGACATCTTGCCCTTAGTCACCTACTCATGGTGACTCCAAATAGAACTGTGCTCGTTAGGATGTTCAATGGCTGGTTCCTCATCAGTAGATCCCCAGGCCTTTCTTCTGAGTTGCCCCTGGGTGGACTTGAACTTCCAACGTTTTGCTTAGCAGTGAAATTTGGTCTTTCTATTTGTACCACCCAGGGACTCCAAGAAGAAAGAGAGACACATGCAAGGTGTATCAGTTGTGAGAAGATAGAAAGAGGGGAGAGGAAAATGAGTGCAAAAAAGAAGCCTGTGCACTTTCTTTAACTTCTTGTTTGTTTCAGTGGAAAGAACGGGGGTATTGGTTAAAGAAGGCTCCAAAGATGAACAATTCTCCAGAAGTCAAAGACCCAGAAACCCTCAGACAGGAGATTCAACTTTGTAGGCAATAATACTTTAATCATACTAGAAAAGTTTTGTAGGTTAGTCTTAATTCTAGTAATCCCTTCTATCATCATTAACTCATCCAAGTCAAGGAGCCCTAGTGGCATAATGGGCCAAGCATGGACAGCCCATGGAAAGGGCGGCTCTGAGGTTGCCTGTTCCTGTGTGCTACATTCTTAGAAACCTTGGGAAGAATGCTGCTCTGTCTTCTAGAGTCTCTATGAGCTAGAAATAACTTGACAATGTGCATTATAAGAGCAGTAGATGTCAGAGTCAAGGCAGGGTTTGAGGAAAGAGGGGCACCTGGGTGCAAATCTTAAGGCAGCGCTCACTCACAGGTTCAGGCAAGGGCCAGTCTTACATTTGCCTGCCCCTGAGAGTAGACTTCATAAGTCTTCATATCTCCATGAAACATCCTTACTATTTTGTTCTTCAGTTGGTTTTATAATTACCTTACTCTCTGCCTAATCTATAAAGTAATTCATGGGCAAGCACAAAATTTGGCAAAAAGAAAGTGTCAAACAAATAGTAGTATTCTTTTAAAAGTATTTAATATAAATAAACTACAACTACACAAATGGCCTAATCCACCCTCGTCCCTAAAACTAAATTTATTTATTTATTTATATAAAAGAATTTTATTGGGACTCTTACAGCTCTTTTTTCCCCAATAATTTTATTGGGAGCTCTTATAGCTCCTATAATATTCAATACAACATTTGTATCAAGTGTTTTTGTACACATGTGCTATCTTCATTTCTAAATATTTTCTACTTGTGCCCTTGGTATAAGATCCTCTTTCCCCCTCCTTTTTTTTTAAACCATTACAATGGGGCCCCACATAACTCCCATCACGATCAACACATCGTCAATTATATGCATACCACATTTGCACACCTGTTGCCATCATTGTCCCAGAAACATCTTCCCTCCACTTAGGTCCCCAGGACCAGCTCCCCATATTTCCCCTCCCTCCTTACTCCCCCTCCCCCATGAACTCTTAATAAGTTACACATTGTTATTACTTTTTCATATCATAGTCAGTCTGACGTGTCCCTTCTCTCTCACTTCCCTCCTGTCCGTACTCCAGAGAGATCATATGTAGATCCCTGCAAGTGGTTACCCCCTTCTACTCCACCCTCCCTCTGGCGGCCCGGTATGACCACACCCACTCTGGTCCCAAAGCGATCTGGTGTCTTCTCCAGGGTTCCTAGTCATCTCTTCTTCAAGGCGCTTTCCAAGGTCTCTCCTTCTAGAAAGTTCCCTTCAATGGTGCCGCTGAAACCCACTCTAGACTCACTTAAAGCAATTTTTAAATTTCCCCCTCTTTGTCATCTTGAATACTTAATTTGCTATCAAATTCATGATCTTCCTTATTATCAAATCCACTACCAATCCCATCCAGTAATATATCCATTTAAGATATATTGCCTCAGCTGTGCCCCGGTTGTGTAGTGGTTGAGTGCGGGACTGCTGCCCACTGGCTTGGCAGTTCAAATCTAGCAGCCGCTCTCCAGGAGCAAGGCTGGACCTCCCATTCCCACCAGGGGGCAGTGATGTCCCCCCAAATAATATATTGCCTGTATAGAAGTTCATAATTTTATACACACATATGTGTATACATATATACACATGCATATATGTATTGTTTCTTTCCTTGCTATGTTTGTATTCTGTTTGCATCCTTGAGCATATTTAATATATTAAAGATGCTTTTTCAATGTTTTTGTTTGCTAATTCTATCATTTCTGGGTCTCTTTGCACTTGATTTTTCACGAGGTCATAGGTCACATTTTCCTGTTCCTTCTGACCGAAGTGGAAGTTGGTCCTCATGATTGTCTTCGTTCTTGTTCTAATAAACCAGATATGATTTTTTTCCTGATTAAAGAGCTTCTCTCTCACCTGTCCTAAAGGGAACTTTACTTCAATCTTTTCCTTTCCAAGGGCCTAAAGGACTGGTTTTGTTACACTTGTTTCTTGGTTAATTTTTCTATTGACATAGTTTTGTCTTTTCTCTTTGATAAGTTTCCTTACTTATAGGGCACTCCATCTCTCTTTTCAGAAATGTCAGCATCTGGCATACAGGTCCATTTGCACTTCTACTTATTCTATACCCTGCTACCTTTAGGATAATCTATTAAAAAAAATTTTTTTTTGCATCATTGCCCTCAGGTGGTGGGAGTAGGAGGCCCAGCCTTTGCTCCGTGGAGCTGGAATCGAACCTCCATCCCAGTGGGCCGCAGTCCCACGCATAACCACTATGCCACCAGGGCTCAGCCCTTAGGATAATCTATTTAATGATATATTTTAATTTTTATTGATTTATTTTAAATATATTATTATTTGGGAGTTAATACATATATCATATCATTCCACAGTTCAATCATGTCAGTCAGTATTGTTCAGTTGCTACCACAGTCAGTTTTTAAACATTGTTGTCCTTCCTGGACTCCTGGATATCATCTCCCTTTTACACACTTCAGCCCAATCATGGTACCCCTTGTCCCATGAAAACTACTCTATTTGCTATCATCAGTCCTGGGTTTCATATACTGAAAAACAGAAAAAACATGTAACACAATTTCAAGAGGGTGCCCCCTAATGACATGATACCTCTGACTGAAACCCAATATGAACAAACAAAACAAAAACACAGAAAATATTGAAAACCAGATAATGTCCAACATGCATTAGAGGGTGTATCAAGTTATGAAGTTTTAACTATTCAAGTCAGGTCCATCCCTTTGATTTTTTTTCTATACTCTTTTTTCCAAAGCCTACTGTTTAGTAATCACTTTCCTCCTATCACTCCATTATGGACAGGAGAGATCACAGGAGGTTTATTTCCTATATAGATTTCACAAATGTATCTTGGGCTCCCTTTGTCATTCTTAGCCTTCTGCAAACTGGATTCTCACAATTTAGGCTCTGATACTAATCCCTTCTTTTACTTCATATCATAAGATTTACAGTCCAGATACTGATGACGGTGTGTTTTGTCCATGTAGAATTAGTTGATATCTCACTTAGATGGCTACTTGGTTGGAGACAAGCCTTTAAGACCTCAGCCACTACTTTCTCTGATAGCCAGACATCATCTAATGACTCCATCACATTTTACTATCGCACCTGTGTCTTCTGTGTTCCCTTCCTGAGGGCGAGTATTAATCAGGGCCATGCTGTAAGACCTACTTGTTAATAGACTGGAGCTAGGATTTAGTGTGAGCTCAAAGTCGTTCCTGGATGTATGATGTTCTCTCTCTCTCTCTCTCATGCATGCCTTTGGCTCCCTTTCAAAACCTTGTGGTTAATCTATGGTAGAGAGTCTTATTAATCATTCCCTCCTGGGGTACAAAGATCTTCCACTAATACCATTTTTAGTACTAGTTTTTAAAGCTCTTTTCAGAGAGGGATATTGGGCCAATGTAGACTAACTCCACAGCACAGTACTTGAATTATTAACATTATAGAGCAATGATGTGGCGAAATCCTGTTTGTCCACCTATCAGCAATTCAATGAGCTTGGTACAGCTGTCTACCACTTCTTCAGACATCATGTATTTTACGTCTTAAGTTCCCAGAGTGCAAGTGTCTCTGAAGCAGAGTCCAGTTCCCCCAATAGATGCAGCCTCTGGAGCATGCTGGGCACCTTGGATGATCCAGGATTCAGTGTGCCAGTGCTCCATGACACCTGGCACCCAAAACACCTAGTGAAGGGGGCCCATTGTATGCATATCACCAAAAACACCCCACAGGGTCCCTCCCAAAGCATGTTTAGTCATTCCTTCCTCAAAGTAGAGATCAGTTCTCCTTTTCCTATCAGCAGGCAGGCATGTGTGTTCCTCCAGAGGGGTTTTCACCCTTTCTCCTCTCCTGACTTCTTTTGCCCACAAGTACCCCTCATCTCTCTGCTGGAGTTGTCTACCTGTCTAGAAGAACCACATCATAGATTCACATGGCATCCACTTCATGCATAACATCCTCTCCCCTGACCATTTGATCCAGCTGCCATGTGACACCCTCGGGCAAAGTGACCTTCAAAATACTGACCAAGAGCAGATGATGCATGGATCATTGGCACCGGTCAGGCTCTCTACCGGGCTGCCATTCCCCTGTGGCCAACAGACTTGTGCCACACAAGCCTGAGCTTGTGCCTGTTCTGCTGCTTGTGCCTACAGCAGAGGACTCATACTGTATTTGTCCTTTTGTGATTGACTAACTTCACTCAGCATAATGTCTTCCAGATCCCTCCACATCTTGAGATGTTTCAAAGTTTCATCACTGTTTTTTAAAGGGATGTGTAGCATTCCATCATGTGTCTTGCTTTTTCCAATATTGATTACCAACACATGGGTCTATGGTTCCTTTTCCTCCTTAACCACAATATCCATACATTGTGATATTCATGTTGCCCAACAATCCACCTGGACTTTGCTCTGTGAAGCGATCCCCACCTTACTTGGAACATATTCCTATCCTCTTCTTTAATCTTACATTTACTCCCCCACTCCTTACTTCTAGCAGATTGTCTCGCCTCTTCATGTAAGAAATGAACGATGTGGTATCACTATCTTCGATGTTTGCTGTAGTCGTTTTTAGGTGCTGTGGAGTCAGTTCCAACCCACAACGACTCTAAGTGTCACAGAACAAAACTGCCCTGTCCTGCACCATCCTCAGGATGGTTCTATACTTGAAGCCATCATGGTAGACATTGTATCACTCCATCTCACCAAACTCCTTCCTCTCTTTCACTACCTGTCCACGTTATCCAGCATAATGTCCTGATCCAAGCACCGGTATCTCCTGTTAACATCTCTAAAGTACTTGAGACCAAGTCTCACTATCCGTGCTTCCAAGGGGCATTCTGGCTCTACTGCTTACAAGAAGAGATCGGTGTGCCCTTTTAGAAGTCCATGGTACTTTCAATGTTCTTCATCACGTCTATAGCTCAAGCGCAGCCATTTTTTTTCAGTCTTTTTTATTCAATGTCCAACTATCACATGCAGATGAGGAAAATGAAAATACTGTGGCATGTAGATTGAAAAAGTATGGGGACAGCATATAACTATGATACACACCTTTCCTGAGTGTAAATCATGCAGTACCCCCTTGTTTTGTTTGCACAATTGTCTCTTGATCCATGTATAAGTTTCAGATAAACACAAGGAGATGATCTGTGATTCTCACCTTCTCCAGGTAACCCATAGTGTATAATGGTTCCTGCAGTCAAATGCCTTTGCATAGACAATGAAAACCAAGTAAACATCTTTCTGGCATTCTCTGCTTTGAGCCAGGATTTATCCGATGTCAGCAAAGAGAACGATCCCTTGTTCTATGTCACCTTCTGAAAAACAGTCGTTGACAAAAGGCATTTGCTATGATCAAGTCATTGGTTTTTCAAAGCCTATCGTGCTATCTCCAGGGAAGTCACCTCACTATGGTTAACTGCCCGCCAAGAAATCATCTTCCTCTTGAGTCACATTCACCTGAGGGATCCACCTGCTGGAATTTTCTCCAACAATGTTCTGCTTCCTGTGTTTAGGATTTCAGTTTTTGAAAATGCTTCAAAGCTATGCTTAGGGTTTTCAGCAGTCTCTTCCTTGTCTGGTATTCATCTGGAAGATCCACTGAAACCTAGTCACTTTAGTTGATGCTGCTGGCATTAGAAATACTAGTGACCTGGCTTCCAACACCATAGTAACACACAAGTCACCACAATGTGACAAACTGACACACAAATGGTGCACATGGCAGCGTGTTTAATAAGCCTTTCTCCGATCCTAATACTGAGTTCTTCAATAAAACCCAGCTTCTCTGATTATTTTCTCAGTATAGAGATTGAGTAAGCATTGTGAGGAGAAGTGTCCCTGACCCACACCGTTCCTGATTCTAAATTGTACATCATTTAATGGTTCTGTTCCCACAACTGTCTTTGGTTCATGTACAGCTTACCCATGATCACAATGTGGTTTTCTGAGCATTCCATTGTTTTCAAGGTTTTCCATAGTTTGTTAAAGTTCACACTTTTGAATGCCTTACCAGAGTCAATAAAACATAAGTAAACATCGTTGTAGTATTCTCTGCTTTCAGAAAAGATCCAAGATTCTGAAGACAAGGAAGACCTGATAAATGAATTCAAATTTAAAGCCATGATGACATCAGCTGAGAGATTAATGCTCAATTAGAATCAGTTTCCACATACTCACAATCCTGCTACATTCATTCCAGAACGTTAGCTGGACCAAACAACATTTAAATCTCAACTTTGACCCACTTAAATTCAGTGATTCAATTCAGGATTTATTAAGGTGATCCATCCCTTATTTAACCACCTTGTTTTGTTTTAGCTGTACTCCTCCATTTTATTTTATTTTACTTCACAAAGGCATATTATTAGGAACTCTTAAAGATATTGTACAATTCCATAGTTCAATCACATCAAGCAGTACTGTATAATTTTTACCATCATCAGGTTCAAAACATTCAGCTCCCCTTTTAATTCCCTTTATAGTCCCTCTTCTACTGTACCCTCAAGAATCCTTATTCTACTTGTTGTCCCTGTATGTTCTTCAATCATGCATTTCATATATAGAAAAACAGAAAAACATAATTAAAAACTCAGGAAAGGTACCCCCAATGATAAAATACACCAGAATTAAACCTCAATATGAAAACAAACACACACAGAGAGAAAATGTTGAAAACCATATTGGGCCCAAAATACATCAAAGGAAGAATCAAGTGTCAAGATTTTAATCATTCAAGTCAGTTTACCATTTTGATCTCCTATAGTCATCTTTCCAACACACGCAGTCTGGTAGATCCTCTCAGAAGCATGTTATGAGTTCAATCAACTTGATGGAAACACTTTTTTTTTGGATTTTAGATACTTTCTGAAGAAAGATAGCAGGATCTGAATCCTGGCCAGTTGTCACCATTCCCATTGCTCCCACTTCCGCTTCCACCCAAATCAGTTTTTCCTGTCACCTAAACTAAAGAAATAGCCTAATTGATCACCACACCTACAGCCATGTTGCCTTACTGTCCTCTCAATGCTGCATACACAATTTCCTTTCCAAAGCAAATTTTTTGTATGTCACCCCCCCCCCCATTCTCTAATATTTTCCTAATGTAAAAGGATTCCTGATGGTGCCATGAGTTTATTGTTGGAGCCTCTCATTGAAAGGTCAGCGGTTTGAACCCACCGGGTGATGTGTCAAAGAAAGATATGGCAATCTACTTCCATAAAAATGTACAGCCTGGGCAGTGTCAGGCATCAAGGAGCTAAAATTATATCATTATAAATAGGGGGGAGTACAGGTTGGTGAACCAAAGCCCATCAATAGGTGAAGTGACATCCTCTTACTGAGGGGTTGCAGGAAGGAGATGAGCCAGTTAAAGTACAGTGTAGTAAGAACAAAATATGCATCTTTCCTCTAGTTCTCAAATGCTTCCTCACACTCACTATCATGCTCCCGGTTCTACCAGACAAGTCCAACTAGAACAGGGGATGTCCAATGGAGTCAGAAACATGGGGAATTTACGAGTGATGGGAGTGGTGATACTGGGAGGGTGGAGGGAAGGTGGTGTAGAAAGGGGGAACCAATTTCAGGGATCTACATATAACCTCCTCTCTGGGGCATGGCCAGCAGGGAAGTGAGTGAAGGGACGCATTGGACAGTGTACAATATGAAATAGCAATTTGTAAATTATTAAAGGTTCATGGTGGAGAGGGAGGAAGGGAAATATGGGGAGGTGGAACCGGGGGCCTAAGTGGAGGGAGGATGTTTTGAGAGTGATGATGGCAACAAGTGTGCAAATGAGGCCTGCATACAATTGATGTATGTATGGATCACGAGGGGAGGTGTGTGAGTACCTAATAAAATGATTCATTTTAAAAAAAGGAGGGGAGGGGAAAGAGGAACTGTTTTTAAAGAGGAGCTTATACCAAGGGCTCAAATGGAAAATGTTTAGAAATGGATGTGGCAACATGTGTGCAAATGTGCTTGATACAGATGATGTACTGAATGTTATAATAGCTGTAAGAGCCCCCAATAAAGTTATTTTTAAAAATGTACATCCTGGGAAGCCCTGTGGAATAGCTCGAATCTGTTCTGTAGGGTCACTGTGTGTCTGAATTGACTTGATGGCATTGGTTTTCCTTATATCTACTTTGAGGGTTTGTTTTGAGTCACAGAGTCTTATCAGATATATGATTAAGCCTGCATCTTTCTACCTCATCTCTCACCTTGTTTCCTTTGCTTCTTTAACATCCAAGCATAACGAGCTTAACAGGGAAACGCTTTCTCTAGACTCTAGATCAGTGGTTCTCAACCTTCCAATTCCTCATGTTGTGGTGACCCCAAGCATAAAATTATTCTTGCTGCTACTTCATAGCTATAATTTTGCTACTATTATGAATTGGGTGACCCCTGTGAAAGGATTGTTCGACCTGCAAAGGAGTTGTAACCCAAGATTGAGAACCGCTGCTCGAGATGATTCCACTTGCTCTTCCTCTGCCGAGGACATTTTTTCTTCCTCTTCCTGCGAATAATGTCCACACTCACTTTATATCCTCACTCAGAGTTGGTTTTCCCATTGTGCCGGCCATGTGCTTGATGTCAATTTCATGATTGAAAGTCTAGGGGTGGAATCTAGCCTGTTAATGTGGAGCTAGCCATTGAGTAGCCAATGCGGTCTCTGTGGGGGCATGGCTTTCTCCTGAGACTTCTGGGAAATCTCACGATATTTCCCTCATGGAGATGAGAGACCATCTCCTCCGTTGTTGGGAGTCAGTCTCTGAGACAACAAACTATGGCCAAGACAAGATGGCAGTGTCCAAGGAGCTGGAGGAGCTGGAGGAGAAGTGACCCTGATGGAACCAGACCTCTGAAGTTGGAGAAACCACCTGGAGACCCCTGCCAGTGCTGAGTTGCTTCTACCACCACTGGATACTATTGATGAACCCTGAGCCCTGAAAATGAGGAGCCATGGGGAGACCCCTGCTAGTGCTGGGATTCTGCACCTACTGACCTGTGACTTCGTGAGTCAGAAAGAGATTTTATAGACTGGTATCGAGCATATGGGCTAATATCGGACTTATGACTTTGAACTGGACTGGGTTGGGATGCTTTCTTAATGATCCATTCCTCTTGTATATGAACCTTACCCTTATATCCATATGCATGTCTATGAATTTGTTTCTCTAGTCCACCTGGACTAACACACCCATGCTTCTATCAGTTAGTGTTTCTTGTTACATATCTCACAGATCTTTGTACTTTTCAGGTGTAGTACTCAACTCACTTCGTTGCTACTATTCATTTATGAAATATTTTAATAAAAGACTTCTCCACTGGACAAAACGTTCTGTTATGGCAGATGGATTGGCCACATAATTTGTAAGTCCAGGTGCGAAATGAAATGCAGGCCTCTTATTAAAAAACAATGATGAATTTCAAGATGGACATAGCAGTACATATGGTAATCCAGGGATTATTTTAAACATGGCCTAGAGACTGAACAGGTTGTGTATCTTTGAAGCCAGATCTGGGTGACAAGAAGCAAGTTGGATTAATTCATTTCTGGAGCTCCAGTTTTTAGTATTATCCATGAAACATGTATACATACTGATAAAGGATTTATTTGAATGAATAAATGAGAAAAAATTTTCTCAGCAACCTTTTCTGGATTTTAATCCTTTTCTCTAGGTCCTCTGTTAGATCCCTATATATTGCCTCTAGTGAGAAAAATGACACAGTTGATTATCTTATAAATGTATCCATCCTTCCCTCCTCCCACATACTCAATAATTCACTGCTATTGATTTAGTGCTAACTCAGAGCAATCTCACAAGACAGGGTACAACTGCCTCTGTGGGTTTCTAACACTGTAACTCTTCACAGAAGTAGCAACTCCGTCTTTCTCCCAGAGAATGGCTGGTTTCAAATTGTTGACCTTGCAGTTAGCTGTCCAATGCATAAAGTTGACTCCCCAATTTATCTCCAATACAAAGGTTCTGAAATAGTTCTTGGTGAAAGATTGAGGAATTTCAAATTCTGCATTCAAAAGTTGAATTTGTAGACTTAACCTATATACCCTCAAACATCTTGTTGGGGCTCAATATGGGTTATCATTGCAGTAGTTGGTGTTAGATGCTACACAGATCCGCCTTCTCTATTGGAAGACATTCTTCTAGCTGCTGTGGATGTTGCAGTTAAACAGCTCTGAGCTAATGGACCTATTCCAAACTTCCATGCTGAAGAGAGCAGTGTTGCTGAAGATCATGCACATCTTCTGGGGCAACTTTCAATCAATAATGACTGATCCAGGCATATAAAATTCCAGCTTCCCATAAAATGCATACATAAGCATATGTGGTGAAGAAATTTGATGGGATTGTAAAGGCTTGAAGATAAACAACTGGTCATCTAGCTAAGAAGCAACAAAGTCCACATGGAAGAAGCACACTGGCCTGTGTGATCATGAGGTGTCAAGGGGATCAGATATCAGGCATCAAAGACCCAGAACAAAAAATCATGTCAATATGAATGAGGCTAAGTGTAGAGTGAAGACCTAAGACTCATCTGTAGACAATTGGGCATCATCTCACAGAAGGGTCACATGGAAGAGACCAGCCAGCTAGGGTGCAGTATAGCAACAATGAAACATACAAATTTCTTCTAGCTCTTTAATGCTTCCTGTCCCCACTATCATGACCCCAATTCTACCTTAAAATCCAACTAGACCAGAGCATGTATACTAGGATAGGTAAGAGCTGGAAACACAGAGAATCCAGATCATATAAACCTTCAGAACCAGTAGTGAGTGTGGAGATATCAGGATGATCAAAGGAATGTGGGGTAGAAAGGAGGAACTGATAGCAAGAATCTACATATAACTCCCTCCCCTGGGGATGAACAATAGAAAAGTGGGTGAAGGGAGACATAGGACATTGTTAGACATGGCAAAATAATAATAATTTATAAATTTTCAAGGGTTCATGAGGAAAGGGGGTGAGGAGCGAGTGGGGAAATGAGGAGCTAATGCCAAAGACTCAAGTAGACAGCAAATGTTTTGAGAATGATGAGGGCAACAGATGTACAAACATGCTTGACACAATGTATGTATGGATTGTGACAAGAGTTATACGAGCCCCTAATAAAATAATCTTAAAAAACCACCTCAGGACAAATAGTGAGAGTAGTGATACCAGAAGGATAGGGAGAAGGTGAGGAGAGAAAGAGGGAACTAAGCACAATGATCAACATATAACAATCACCACTACCACCCATGGGGATGAACAACAGAAAAATGGATGAAGGGAGATAGCAGTCTGTGTAAGACATGAAAAAAAAATTTTTTTAATTATCAAGGGTTTTTTGTGGGAGGTATGGTGAAGGAGGGAAAAAATGAGCTGTCCCAAGGACTCAAGTAGAAAGAAAATATTTTGTGAATGATGTTGGTAAAAATGTTTAAATGTGCTTGACATGAGGATGGATGGATGGATGGATGGATTGTGATGAGAGTTGTAAGAGCTCCCAATAAAATGATTTTTTTAAAAAATCTGCTTCCCTTCAAAATTCCCTTCTAAAGACCACTTCATTTTCAAATATATGCCTAGTGTTGGCTACGGACTTCCCAGGGACTAATCAGAACTTATTTTATCCCGTTGCCAAATCCTTGCCCCTTCTGTTCACATTGCTTCTCTTCCACAGGTGTCACACTAAGTGCTTTCCCTCATTAAGCCTCCTCCACATTAGTTACACCTCACAGTCTGTTTCCCAGGAAACGCAACCTATAATCTTAGACAGCTCAATTCCATTTGCTCCACTCATCCAATTAAAAGTTAAGCTTTATAGATACTACCACTTATTAGCTCTTAAATTTGTTTAAATGTATTTTTCTCTGTGTTCATGTGTTCTTTTGACACATACTCTAAATCTACTTCTTGTAAATGCAATCCATATTTTTCTGACTCAAAACCCTGTAGGTAGGTCTTACTTCAGAAGTTAAAGGACATAGTCTTCAGACTGAAAAATCAGCCTTAGACTCAGATACCAGCTTCAAACTCAGGGTTTGAATGGCATCCTCCCTTCTGTCCTGCTCACCATAAATGCAAACGGTTTCCACTATCCCCTCAAGTTAAATAATCAACTAGAATGATGCCAAACTCAGGATAACGTTATATTACAATTGTGGTCTTATTAGACAACAAAGGGTAAAAAGGAAGAGATGTATAAGACAAAACCTGAGTCTTTCTCCAAATAGGGTTTTATATCCTAAAAATCAAGTGTCACCCTCCCAAGCATTGATATCAGCTACTAACCAGGAGGCATACCTAAGTTTCATTTCCCAGAGTTTCTAATAAAGTTTCATTACATAGATATGATCAATTGAATGTTTGTCAATGTGTTTAAACTCAACCTCCAGCTCCCTACCCCACCCCCAATCTTGTTATCACATGATCCACCTCTTGTCTGGTCACCTCTCCACCCAAGAATCACCTCATTCCTATACAAATGATTTCAATCACTTAGGAAATTCTAATCCTTTAGTGGATATCGCTCAAGAATAAAGGGTAAACATCAGATTCTTTGAATGAAATTGTGTGCTCCAAACACTCTCCCTGACACTATGGAGCACCATCTTTGAATTGTACTCTTTCTGTGGCCTTCTATTTGGTTTCCTTGCCTCAAATCTGAAGCTACCTCCATTGATTATTCAGGAATGTTCACAGCGGAGTCGTTTCAGAAGATAAATACTATCTCCTAAGTTGTTGGCCTTCATTCATTCACACATTTAGTTGTTTATTGTTTAATCAGTGATTCAGACACAGCGTTCTTCTTACCTTCCTGTTTACAATCCAATTTCCATGCTGAAACAAAGATTCCCTCAGTAGAATACATGACCAGAACTCAATTAGTAGAATTCGTTTGCCTGCTGCTCCATTCCTTTCCACTTTCCTCATAATGAAAGCCCAGCTCCTTCAACTTGGTCTACAAAGCGTTTCATCCTCTGGATCCCCCCTACCTTCCTTCATGCACAAGAATACTTGTTGGTCCCCATTTATGCCCTCCCCTGTCTGTGCAGCTTATTCCCCCTACTTCCTAACCCTTCCTTGGGGAGCTGCTGTGTACTCTCCAGATCTCCTCTGAGATGTTGTTCCTCATTTTCTCTCCCCTGGAAGTGACTGGTAGATGCCTCTCCAAGGAACACCAAGTCATCCTGAAAACACACTCAATTATCTCTATCCCACTCTGGATGACATATTTTCTAGATCAGGTCTGTGTCATGTTTGCCAGTGTATTCTCAAAAAATTACACAGTGTCAGGTCCATAAGAGACATTCAATAAAATGATTGTCGAGAGACTGACTGAATAAATAAACTATTTTACTGAAAGTATAAATTTCACTTAAGATAGCCAAATGTCTTTCCTGAAGTCTTATCAACAAGTAAAAAAAGTTGAACATGGAACCTTCACCTTACTTCCCTTCATCTCTCTCCCCTCCCCACACCTCTCCTCTTCCTCTCCCCACCCTCTTTAAGCCCACGAATCGTAGTTTTAGTGGAAGAATTTCATGCAGAGAAGGTAAAACACAGTTCCTTAGAGGATGGATGTGGTTTCCTCTAGGTCCTTTTTCTCTTTCTTCTACACTCTCCTGCTCCCCCTCTCCCTCTCCTTGTCATTTTACCTCTCCATTTTGTCCTTCTCTTCCATCTCCTTTCCCCTTTTTTCTTTTCACCCCTCTCTTCTTTCCCTTACCCCTCTACTCTGGCCTCCTCTCTTTCCTTACTGCCCCCTCGTCTTTCCACCGCAATCCTTACCTTCCTGTCTTTGCCCACCCCTTGCCTTTTCTTGTTTTAACTTAGCTTGCTTTTTCTTCTGAAGAGAGACTGTGATCCTGGGTGCTTTTGTCCACAAATCTATCTAGTGATTGATGACTTACAATGATATATTTCAGTCCACAACTCTCTTTAGAGCTCTAAAATCTTATCCAATTGCTCAATCTTTCCTCGTGAGGACTCACGGGCATTTCAAATTAGACATCATGTAATGAATTCAAAGCATAATAAAGGCAATTGGACTGGACGGACACAGATCAGGTGGCCACCTTGTTCCCAAACAATGTGCGAGGCTGAGGAGCACAGAGTGTGGAAGCACAGGGAGAATGGGGTTGGCTTTCTGACGAGGGAGTTATACGAAAGGAGACTGGGTGATTTCCTTCATCCCTGTTCCAGGAAATCAGTTGGTCAGTTAAGAGTACCATTCCCTCATTGGCTGGAGTATGTCCTGACTTTCCCATGGAGAATACTCCACAAGAAGGGAATGTCGTCATATCTGGCTCCTCGTTCAGTCTTGACTCCAGAACCCTGTGGGATAATGAAATAAAAGATGAGAGCTTGAAAATAGAGTGTACATCTGGCATGGACTGTTGTTTTGGTTTAATCAGGACTTGCTGTTTCCCCGAATTCTTGTAATCTCATTTGATAAATCGTGTTGGTTGCTCTTTGAACATGTGGCACTTATCAGAGGTCATGACTCCTTCTCTCTGCTCTGAAAGTCATCTGTTAGTGCATTGGAGGGGGGGCTGCAAATGTGATTGCCAGTGTTTTTTTGTGTGAGAGGTTTCTGTTATTGTTTTCTTGGTTATCTATAGGATTACTATACTGTGAAAGATATTTACCTCTCCAGAAGAAGTAGGGTGTGACTCCAATATGTATGTCCTCAGCACATTCATTTCTGCAAGTCACAGTGGGAGATACAGAGCCAAGCAAAATAGTCTACATGCTCCTAGATTTCACATACCAATTTCGATCCGCTGACAAGTAACAACAACACAGAGCAGACAGGACAAGAGAAATAATAAAGACAATTACCTCTTTCAATTTTTTTACTGGGCTCTGTTCACAAAGAACTCCTATACAATACCTCGTTTGAGTCTCTCAATGGCCCTTTGAGATAGATGCTATTATCCTCATTTTAGAGTTATAGATCACCACATCTCAGAAGGATTAAATGTTTTGCTCCTGTTTCTACAGCCAGTTATTGACATACAGATCTTTCAGATCCTATTTCAGTACAATAGGAAGACAGCGGAAGGATTGATTAAGTTCAGGGTTGTCAGTAAGGGAAGGCTAATTGGAGGAAGTATGATTAACCTCAGGCTCAACCTTCTGTGACAGAGACAAGAAGGAATTACAAAAAGGCAAGGACTATAAAAGTAACACAATCATGCTCAGCCTTCAGTGGGGTTTCAGTAATTTCTTTCGGTTACATTACTCTTGATCAATCTCTATCAGGTCACTCATACCCACCTGCCACTGGTTTTGGACCACTTGTTGTTCCCTTATGCCTGGGTTGGTCAGCACTACCTCCTTCCAGAAGTACAGCAAGCAGTCTGAGGTAGCTATGACCTCCCAGTTGCTACTATGATGATTTATGTGGTGAATACGCATTGCACACTATGTCAGTACTTACATGATTCCAAAGAAAGCTGTTGTTAGCCTTATAGATTACTCAGGATGAAAACACAAGCCCACATGCATACAAATGAGATGAATACAATAGCATATCAAAATAGAAGTTCTACACTTATTTTCCCCTCCAGGGCACATAGCAATTGCTGCAGGAGAAAGGCTTTTATTTTTTTATTTATTTATGCTCCATTCCCTTTATTGAGTGATGGCAGGGAAGATAGTGTGCGGAGATTGAATTACTCTAAAGAGATCAATGTTTCAGGGAGACACTCGTAATTGAGTTGGACCTTGAGAAGGAGAAAGCGTTTAGAAGCTCCAAAGGAGCCAGCTCATTTGCTTCTTTGCACAGATGTGGGTGTACTTGTGCTGCTTACGGATGCTCACTGGGCTTGGTGAAGGATTAATGGTTTTAGGGAGCCTGAGCTGAGCTCTCTGGGTGAGGTGTTGAGCTGTGCTGATTCATCATCTGCCAGGAAACACATTAAACCTGAACATTCTTGGGCAGAAGTAAAAAGAGAGAAACTGGAAGAAGGTGGAGTCTGCGTCAGAAATTCAGCAACTAGATACAGATGGCATCTCTCGCATTTCTGGACACACATAGAAACAGGGTCTCATCTAATCCTTACATCAAGGTCCTGAAGCAGATGCAGCAGCTATCATTTACGTATTTTACAGATAGCAGAACACGCTTGTTGCTGCTATGTACCTTTGGCTTGTCCACCAACGGCTCCAGAAGACAAAGACAAGATTTCCTACTCCCATAAAAGGTTACAGTTTCAGAAACCAGCAGGGAGCCCTTCTACACTGTCCTGTAGGATTGCTATGAGTCAGAAACAATGCAATGGTGGTAAGTAGTAGCAGTATCCCTTCCCAGATGAATCCTGTTCTTTCCAATTTATACCAAGTGAAAATGGCCATTTTGACATCCTCGAGGGACTTAAATCATGTTCCTTTAAAATTTTCTTTGAGTCTGAGCAAAAGAAAGAAGTCTGCAAGGACATATCAAGGTTTGTAGCGTACATACGATAAATTACCCCAATGAAATTCCCATAGGACAGCCCTTGAGACTCTCAAAGAAAGAGCAGATGTATTATCTTGATCAAAAACAATTCCCTTAGATAACAATTCCCTTAGATAATTCCCCAGTCTCTTTCTTACCAGTACAACTTTCCATTTTCTTTCAAAAATTCTTCCTAATGATCCCCCATGACCATTCTACATCCTTCCAGAAAAAAAAAATCTATCAGTATAGCCACTTTGATGTTAACACACACACACACACACACACACACACACACACTGTAGCCATAATGTTCTTGGAAACGAGTGGGGACAAAGCAGACTAGAAAGTCAAATTTGCATTAGGGCAGTAATTAGAAGATAGAGACCCATAGGAGAGAACTTCAGGGCAGACACCATAGGCAGGAAGGTCCCTTTGACCTTCCAAAGTAAATTTTTTTTTTTTGTAGAGCTGTTAACTTTGTCAAGAATCAATATGTGTTTCTTGTGACAAAGTTTTTTTGTGTGGGGAGTCATATGGTTTTTTTTCCCAATGATTTTATTGGAGGCTCTTATAGCTCTTTTAGCATTCAATACATCATTTGTATCAAGCACATTTGTGTACTTGTTGCGATAATCATTTCCAAATATTTTCTACTTGAGCCTTGGTATAAGCTCCTCTTTCCCCCTCCCTTTTTTATGAATCATTTTATTGGGGACTCATACAACTCCCATCATGATCCATACATACATCAATTGTATGCAGGCTACATTTGCACACTTGTTGCCATCATCACTCTCAAAACATCCCCCCTCCACTTTGGCCCCCAATACCAGCTCCCCAAATTTCCCTTCACTCCTTCCCCTTCTCCATGAACCCTTAATAATTTACAATTGTTATTACTTTTCCATGTTGTACACTGTCCAATGTGTCCCTTCACTGTCTCTTTTCTGGCACCTTTTTCAATGCATGCATGAGCAGCTTTGAGCTAAGTGGGAGTCCAAAAAGTCAAAATAAAGTCTGTAAGAAGGGTTTATGGGATACTTTGCACAATTATTTGGACATTCACACAATTCCTTGATTTTCAGTTCAAATTAAGGCTACATACTTGGACTATCATATGGGGTCACTTAGGGGTCACATGTGTCCTTGCTGTGCACACCTCTTAAATCAATTGAAATTGAACTTTTAGGAAGAAGGAAGTTTGTGATTTGAAAGACAACAGAGATAGAGTTTACAAGTTTGACACATTATTTTACAATGTCACATTGTCTGACCTGTTCCTGTTCATGCTAGCTAAGCTTTCCCCAAGGTATTGTTTCTGTAACCTGCGGTGTCTCCACATATTGTCTGCTTGCTGTGTTGATTTAATTTTTACAGTCATTATCATTGTATGCTGCATGTTATTGCCAACAAAAACATGGTGATATGACTTCTGCCATGCAGTTTACTGGCCCAGCAGAGCCCCTGAGAAGCCATGAATGCTGGTGGTGCTTTGAGTTAAGTGCTAGGTTGCTAACTGCAAGTTCAGCAGTATGAACCTGCCAACTGCTCCACGGGAGAAAGAGGAAGCGTTAAACAGGGTCTCTATGAGTCCAGGTAGACTAGAGAAACAAATCCAGAGACACTCATAGGTTTAATAAAGAGGTTTATATCAAGAAGTAATTATGCATCAGCAAAACAGCCCAGTTCAAATCAAGTCTATAAGTTCAATATTAGACCATAAGTCAATATTAGTGCATTCTAAAGAATAAAAACAAATTTTGTGTCAATAAACTAACAAAGAACTTGATCATAAATAATCATTCCAAAGGACTCAGGAAAAGAGGAAAAAAATTCTACAGATTTATGCCACATGCAATAATGCTGAATGCAGGAAGATCGCTGGCCAGTGGGTGGAAAGCCCTGTGGGCCCAGTGGCAGTGGATGTATCTCCAGAGCGCTAGCTGCCCTCAGCAGGGCTCCCTGTAGCTTTTCAACAGGAAGGTGAAGCAGAGAGAAGCAGAGAGTGGTCTGCCTCTTCCGATGGCAGAATCAAGAGAGGGGAAGTTCCCCAAACACTTATGAGATGGTGATGCCCACAAGGAGAGATCATCAGGCTACAACCTGATTGATAAGTTAGGCTCCACCCCATTCATTCTTTCATCAAGTTGACATGAAATTGTGTAATTACTACATGGGGAGTGGATAGAGGGTTGTTTAAAGGGCACCCTTACAAGACAAATGCAAGTGTAGTCCTCAGAGAGCTTGTCTGCAGCCGTCTGCTGATCGCAGACATATTTAAATGTGTTTTGTTTGAAATGAACTGGAACCCTAGTGACAATACTCTCTTGCTGATTTTGTATGTTGTGTGCTGTGTGCAGAACTTCAACCCAGTTCCTTTTAGCTCAATTTCCTGCTGAGAATCTGCATCCTCAACCCAGATACACTGAATCAAAACCTACCCCTATCAGAAGATGCACATACACACAATACAATGCAACCAGAATTTTCAATTACATAGCTAAAGAGAAAGCCGGGTGATTTCTATTTGAGTAAAGAAGTTTCATTGACAGCCTCTATAGGTAATTTACAGTAAGAAGCTGAGGTCTATTTCTGGACTCTATATTATTTCATTGACTTATCTGTTTTCATCAATATGAAACTGTCTTCAAAGTATAGTTTTATAATAAGTACTGAGGTCATATAGGGTAAGTCTTCCAACCATGTCCATTGTTTTCAAAGTTCTGTTGAATTTTCCAAATCCTTTGACCTTTCATAACAATTTAGAATCAGATCGATAATTTCTGCAAAAATACTTTGGGAATTGGGTGGCATCTTAAGGTTTCTATACATCAATATCTAAAGAATTATAAGATTTTTCCTTCTGCTGCCTAGTTGTTCTATCAGCAATTGAGAGAGGGTATTCTTGAGATCTCTAACTACATTGTAATTTGTCTATGTTCCCTTTAGTTTATCTACTTTTGAAGGACTTCATTTACTTTGAAGTCTGCTACTGGGTGTGTACATATTTAGGGTCTTTAAACATCCCCCTTGCTTTTCATTTAATGAGCAATAGCATGACAATCACTGCCTGACAGTCTCTCGAATTTACATTTAATGTGACCTGTGAATTGTTCAAGGAGCCTTGGTGGCACTGCGGATTAGGTGTTGGACGGCAAACAGAAAGATAGACAGTACAAGTACACATCTACCAGCAGCTCCTTGGGGGGGGAAATGATACTTAGTGTTTCTGTAAAGACTTATGGTCTCAGAAATTGAAAGAAATAGACCTCCTCTGTCCTAAAATATCACTATAAATTGAATTAACTTGGTGGCAGTGGTTTAAATCTTACAGTGTATTACTTAATGAATAATTGTCTCATTCATTTTAATTCCTTTTTCCCTCTTTTCCCAAGTTCTTTGGAATGATTATTTATGATAACACGCCATCTTCTTTGCTAGTTTATTAACACAAATATTTGTTGCTACTTCACCCATTTACTTTAGGTTTGAAGGAACACACATTTCAATTATCAAAACATACATCGAAATACTATGCCACTTCATACAAAGTATAGGGAAATTCCAATAATACCCTTCTACTTCTTCCCTCCCACCCTATGTGCTGTTCGTTGTTTGTTTGGGTAATATGAAGAGTTGCTCTGCT
This sequence comes from Nesogale talazaci, assembly GCA_004026705.1. Classification (NCBI taxonomy): domain Eukaryota; kingdom Metazoa; phylum Chordata; class Mammalia; order Afrosoricida; family Tenrecidae; genus Nesogale; species Nesogale talazaci. Next base: position 56,058 of record PVJH01009462.1, read on the forward strand.
CTTTTCTTGCTTGCATTGCTTCCAATAAAAAGTCTCCTGCTTTTCTTAAACCCCTGATGGCCTGCTAGGTTGTGCACTAGGCTGCGAACCAGGAGGCCAGCACTTCTGAACCATCCGCCACTCTGCAGGAGAAGCAGGAAGCCCTCCAACACATAAAGGGGTAAAGCCACAGAGGCAGTTCTTCCTGTGTTGTTGGTTAACTGTGAGTCAGAATCGATTCAATGACAGGGTTTGGTTTTATGTCTTCTTCTCAGTGTTTCTTCTCAGTATATTTTTTGTTCTATGGGTGATTCTAACCTTTAGTTTATTGCCATTCCTAAGCTAATTGATTATGATTTGCTGAAGGCAAGTTTGCCATCAAGAACACCTGGTCAAAGATGACTCCTTTTAAAAAATCACTTTATTGGGACTCATACAGCACTTAGGACGATCCATACATCGATGCATTGTTTCAAGCAGAAATATACATATATTGTCATCATTTTCCAAACATTTTTCTTTCTATATGAGCCCTTGGTATCAGCTCCTCGTTTTGTTCCCTCTTCCTCTCATGAACACTTGGTAATTTATAAACTTATTATTTTTCATGTCTTGCACTGACTGATGTCTCTCATTCACCCACTTTCCTGTTGTCCGTCCCCCAGGGAGAGGGTTCTATGTAGATCATTGTGATCGGTTGCCCCTTTCTCCCCCCACCTTTCCCTTACCCTCCTGATACAGATTCTCCCATTATTTATCCTGAGGGTTTTATCTCTCCTAGATTCCTTGTGTTTCTAGATCTTATCTGTACCAGCTGTATTTGTAAGGAAGAATTGTGTTCATGATAGTTGGGGGCAGTGGGGCTATTGAAGAACTAGAAGAATATTGTCTGTTTCATTGGTGCTACACTACACCCTGACTGGCTCATCTCTTTCTTGTAACCTCTATAAGAGGCTGTCCAATTGTATATAAATGGTCTTGGGTCTCCACTCCCCACTTCCCCTCATTCACATTGATATGATTTTTTATTCTGGGTTTTGCTGCCAGCTACCTGATCCCATCAACACCTTGTGATCACACAGGCTGGTGTGCTTCATCTGTGTGGACTTTGTTCCTTCTCAGCTAGATCACTCCTTGCTTATTTTCAAGTCTTTGAGACCCAGATGCTATATCTTATGATAGCCAGGCACCATCAGCTTTCTTCACCACATTTGGTTATGCACCTGCTTTGTCTTCAGCGATCATGTCAGGGAAGGTGAGCATCAGAGAATGCCCAGTTGTTTTAGCAAAGTGTTCTTGTGTTGAGGGAGTCCTTGAGGGACCCCATATCCATCAGCTACCTTAATAATTAACATATAAATATATATATGCATAGATCTCTCCACATGCCCTTTGCCTTCTGGCTCTTTCCTCTGTTTCCGTTTACTCTCCTCGTCCCACTATCATGGTTGGCCTTCATACAGCTTTCAGTAATTCCTCTCATGTACATTGCCCTCGATCAAGTCCTACCATTCATCCTACATTCTCTTCACTGTCAATTTTAGATAACTAGTTGTTCCCTTATCTCTGGGTTTGTTAACACCTATGACCTTTCTACCACGTCCTCCTCTCCGATGTCCTACAGAACCATTAGTCCCATTGTTTTCCCATCTGGATTGTTCATCTAGAGAGACATGCAGACACATTGATATGCACAAAATAAGGCATAGCAAAACAACAAAAGAAAACAAATAGACCAAGTAACAACAGCAGCAACCAAAAGAAATAAAAGCCTGTAAATCGTTCCAGTTCTCTTTGTTGACCTTTAGTAGTGTAGATACGACATATGCAACAGGGGGAAGACTAAAATAGTCACATGAAGCTGAGATGAGAAACACTGACAAGTACGTGGGATGGAAGAAGAACTAGAAATGGGAAAGAGGGAATAGAAAATAAGTGATGAGTATTTCCCCCCCTAGAAGTGAGTGGTAGCAAACTCAGGGACAAGGGAACAATAACTGATGTACAATCAATGGCAAGGAGAGTATAGGAGGCCTGGTAGGGCTTGATTAAGGGCAATGTAACCAAGAGGAATTACAGAAACCCAAATGAAGGCTGAACATGACACTGGGACATAAGGAAAGAACTCTGAGGCAAAGACACTTACAAAGGTCTAAATAAAGGCATGAATGTTTGCAAATATAGGTTTATATATGATAATGGAGAAATAAATCTATGGCATATACTTATAGGTTTAACTTTAAGGTAGTAGATGAACATGGGGCCTATACTTAAGTACTCCCTCAACACAAGAAGAATTTGTTCTATTAACTTGGCATTCCATGATGCTCACCTTCACTGACATGATCACTGAAGACAAAGCTGGTGCATAACCAAATGTGGTGAAGAAAGCTGCTGGTTCCTGGCTATTACACAATATAGCTTCTGGGGGTGTTGAAGATAAACAAGCAGCCATCTAGTTGAGAAATAACAAAGTCCACACAGAGGAAGCACACCAGCCTGTGTGATCACAAGGTATTGCTAGCATCGGATAGCAAGCATCAAAACCCAGAACAAAAAAAATCATATTGATGTGAATGAGGTGGACTGTGGAGGGGGGACCCAAAGTCCATTTATATACAATTGGACAGCCTCTTATAGAGGTCACAAGAAATTGATGAGACAGTCAGGGTTTAGCATAGCACCAATGAAACAGACAATATTCTTTCATTTCTCCAATGGCACCCCTGCCCTCTAACTATCATGAAAACAATTCTGCCTTACAAATACAGCAATATCAGAGCATGTACACTGATACAGATAAGAGCTGGAAACACAGGGAATCTAGAAGAGATAAACCCCTCAGGACCAATAATGAGAGAATTGATACCTAGAGGGTAAGGAAAAGGTAGGGGGAGAACCAATCCCCATGATCTACATCTAACCCCCTCCCAGGGGGACAGATAACAGAAAAGTGGGTGAAAGGAGACATCAGGCACTGTAAGACATGAAAAAATAATAATTTAAAAATTATCAAGGGTTCTTGAGGAAGGGAGTGTGGGGTGGGAGGGGACAAAAGGAGGAGCGGATACAAAGGGCTCAAGTAGAAAGCAAATGTTTTGAGAATGATGATGGCAACAATGTGCTCGACTCAATGGATGGGTGGATGGGTTGTGATAAGAGTGGTACAAGCCCCTGATAAAGTGATTTTAAAAAGAAAGAAAGAATTAAGTTAGTCGATGGATATTGGGCCTTGATTCAAGTACCCTTTCAACAGAAAAACACTTTGCTCTAATAATCTGGCATTCTGTGATGCTCACCTTCCCCACAGGATCATTGAAGACAAAATGGGTGCATAAGTAAATGTGCTGAATAAAGATGATGATGACCGACTATCTAAAGATGTAGCATCTGCTGTCTTAAAAGTTTGTAGATGAACAAGACCATCAAGCTGAAAAGGAACAAGACTCATGTGGAAGAAAGACACCAGTCTGTGTGATCATGAGGCATCAATGGGATCAAGTATCAGGCATTTAAGACCCAGAATAGAATCACACAAATGTGAATGGGGGAGATGGGGAGAGAGAGGTATAGAGTGGAGATCCAAAGCCCATCTGTAGACAATAGGACACCCCCTTACAGAAGGGTCACAAAGAAGAGATGAGTCAGTCAGTGTGTAGTGTAGCACAGATGAAACATACAACTTTATTCTAGTTCTTTCATGTCCCACCCTCTATCATGACCACAGTTCTGCCTTACAAAAAGGACTAGACCTGAACATGTACATTGCTTCAGATAAGAGCCCAAAGCACAGGAAATTCAGGATAGCTAAATCCTCAAGGCCAACAATGATAATAGAGATACTAGGAGGATAAGGGGAAGGTGGGAGGAGACAGAGGTAATCAAGAACAAAAATAACCACCTCCCAGATGGACAAACAACAGAAAAGTGGGTGAAGGGTGACTGAGGATAATGTAAGGTATGAAAAGAATAATCTATAGCTTATCAAAGTTCATGGGGGAGGGAGGGATTGGAAGAGAGGGGGGAAATGAGGAGCTGATATCAAAGACTCAAGGAGAAAAAAAATGCTTTGAAATGATGATGGCCACATATATACAAATTTGCTTGACACAATAGATGAATGTATGGATTCTGGTGATGACGGCATCAACAGTACCAATGTGCTTTGCATACAATAGATGTATGTTTGGATTGTGCTAAGAGTTGTATGAGTCCCCAATAAGATGATTTTAAAAAGAAAGAGGTATAAGAGTCCCCAATAAAAGTATTTAAAAAAGAGAAAAAGCTGCATACCTAACATCTTCAAGCAGAAAGAGGGGTAAACTTTACTGGTTTGTGGACATACAACTTCCCAGAGGCTGTGAGTTATACCAATTCTTCTCATAAATTCTTCTCCCTTTGAGAATCCATTGACTTATCGAGACAACCCATATGAAAATGTATTTCATAGTGTGCCCTAAGAGGTTTGAAAAATGGATTAAAAATGTCATAAGAGAATTTCTAAAGGTTAAGAGCACAGGTATCTTTCCAAAGATATGATTCTTATTCCAGCCCTGATATATTCAGTGGAACTTTGAACAAGAGATTTAACCATTTTAGCCTTAGCTGCTCTTACTATAAAAATGGCTGTAATAACATTATTGTTTTCCTAACTAACAGGGGCATTTAAAATACTTGATAGTTTGGGAAAGAAGTTTGTCAACTACTGTAGATTATATAAATGTCAATTTTCATTTTTTCCCCCTAATTGAATTAAGCTAATGTATCTGTAAAAGGAAAATGAAGACCCATTCCCCTTATGGACTTTTGTGGGAAATAATTGTGTCAACAGCATACTTTGAATTGGAATAAAACCTTAAAAGGGAACCCAGAGTGTGTGAATTTCCCACAGTGACAATGTGAGAAAGGGAGCAAAGAAGGGGTGGGAAATGTCTGAATTTATAGCATGCAGCAGATGCAATAGACCCCTGCTGCTTTTAGGTGGTGTCTGATACTCATCATCCCGCATAGGGATCTAATCTTTGCATTGCCAATGCTGCTATCACTCATTACTGCAAAGAGTCAAAGGATGATGCAGGAGAGAAGGGAAAACCACTTTCCATAGGTTTAGATTATTCCAATCTCTGGTAGGAGTGTGATTGATTAATGATGAAATCCATATAGAGAGAAGGGTTCCACAAAAAAAAAAAAAGCACCCCCTGTTCACAGTCAGTATTTGTGGTCGTATACTTTATAGGTAATCCTCCAATTTATAACGTTGTCTTGTTCCCACAACTCCACTGTGAATCTGTTCTGATGTAAATTGAACACTAGTTGTTGATTTTTCATTCTTTTTACCCTGTGTTGCTGTTAGTAGCCCTATAAATCACATCTTTGTTATTCTTTGAGGTTGAAAGCATGACATCTAAATTTACAGATCAGGTGGCATCAGAAAATCGTGTGCTGTATGTCCATGTGGTCCATCACTGGAATATGCGACACATGGAGGAGTACATGTATTTAAAAGCTTGACCTCTAGTGGATAGATCAGGCATAAAATCTAACTCACAACCTAAAGGAAACCCTGCAGAACGCCCAAGAGGTAGGAAGCTGATCTTCTCTAAAGGAGCAGCTGTCTGCCATTTTCTTTGTATCTTGAGGGAGCTTTTATAAGAATGCTTTGGAGAGATAGTCTGATTTTTCTACATTTCACTCTGAGGACTGTCTCCAGGGCTAAAATAAAATATTTCCACCCAAGAAGAGTCTTCACAATTATTATCTAAATCAGAATTGTCAATTCCACTGGCAAACGCTAGTGATCGACCTTCACCCACGTAATCTGGTGGTTCCTATTGAAGCATGAGACCCACAAATGAGAGAAGCACAGGCTTAGAGCATATCTTAAAGTGTGTGCAAATAAATTTTGGGCATTTGTTGTCAATTGAATGACGTCTCTTCAAAAACGAGTATTGTAAAATCTATCTTCTTTGGAAGAGATGTGATTGTATGTGTTAGATTAATGCATCAGGAGGAGTGTAGGGTTTTCAGAGAACCTCTTACCAAACATGAAAGGAGCGTAAAACACAAGCTGGGATGAGGAAAAAGAGAAGCCCAGTCATAGAGATCTCCAAGGAATCAGGAAATTGTAACCACAGAAACAGGGAGCTTCCCCAGTAGTTGATGATGAGAAAAAGTCTATTACTAAACCATACCCTCTATTGAGACTTCTGGTTTCCTTAATTGTGAGAAAATAAATCTCCACTTGTTAGGGCCACCCCTTTGTGGTATTTCTATTATAACAGCACTAGATAACTAAGACAGTATCCTTCATGTTATTTACCAAGCACTATATCAGGGCACTTAATATGTATAATCTCCTTTAATCATTTATTCCAGCTTCAGTGAATTTTCAGTGAATTCCTACCAAGCTCTTAGGTATGATGATAGGTCATACTTTCTGTAAAATTGTCCCTTCCTTCAAGAAACTCAGAGTAAGTTAGGTCAGAAAGAAATATAACACTATACTTTATAGTTAATTTCCTACTAGCACCAGTTAGTTATGCCCAGAGAAACACAGAATAATGCAAAAAGGGTACTGAATCTGGCAGATGAATCCCAGAAGAGAAGTCAGCAATAGCCTCCTGAAGAAGACATCCTCTGAGTGTTGAACCAGAGAGAGTGGATAGGACAGGGGTGGAGGAAGAGTGTGCCAGAAGAGGAATGGGACTAAAGCGGTGGAGAGCAGGAATTTTCAGGCAGAGAAAAAGGCAAAAAATTGCACAGAGATGATGAGTCTTATGAGATGTCTCCACTGTTCAGCTCTCTACATTGGAGGAAGGAGCTGCTCAAAAATGCATGCATAGTATCGATAAATTTTTCAGCACTGAAAGCCAAAACAAAGGAAGCAGAACAATGTCAGAGATACTGCCTACAGGTGGGTCCCTCAGTTTTAAGGACACTCAAAATGTGATTCAAGAGAAGATGATTTCTTGGTGGGGACTCAGCCACGGTAAAGTGGGTCAGGTAAAGCCCATGGGAGTGGAGCCATCAGGATCTTCAATTGCTGATGGGGCACAACTCAAAGTAAAGAGATATAGCTGCAAAAATCTAATGATTGTAGCATGGGTGTGTAAAGTATGAGTTTAGGCAAATTGAAAGTGGTCAAAAATGAAATGGAACACATGAACATCAATATCTTAGGTATTTGTGATCTGAAATGGACTGTTGGCCATTTTGAATTTTAAAAGCCAGAGGATCTACTACATCAGGTATGGCACTGCATTCATTGTCAGACAGGATCTTATTAAATCCATCATGACAATGCAAGGCTATCTGTGATTGGATTATATCTATCCAACTTCAAGGAAATGTAAGCAATACAACTACTCTCCAACTTTATGTACCAATCACAAAATCTGGTGTTGAAGAATTTGAAGAATTCTGCGCGAAACTTTAGTCAGAAATTGAGACAACATGCAATCAAGATGCATTAGTGATTGGAATGCAAAAGTTGAAAACAAAGAGGAAGAAGTCATAGTTAGAAAATATATGGACTTGGGCTGAGCCCTGATGGCATAGTGGTTGTGTGCAGGACTGCGGCCCACTGGGTTGGCAGTTCAAGTCCAGCAGCAGCTCTCCAGGAGCAAGGCTGGGCCTCCTGCTCCCACCAGAGGGCAGTGATGCCCCATATATATATATATATATATATACACACACACATATACATATACATATATATACACACATATATACACATGTATATATTTATACTTAATGATAGAAGTAAGGGTGTAGATTGCATGATAGAATTTTGAAAAACCAATGGCCTCTTCATAACAAATACCTCCCCACCTCAAGAACACAAAAATGACTCTACAACATGGACTTTCTCAAATGGAATACACAGGAATGAAATTGATTACATCTGTGTGAACACCTGTTTGAAAGTTCACTATTAACAGCTAAAACCAGACCAGGGGCTGATAGTAGAAGGGATCATCAATGGAACACATGTAAGTTCAGTATAAATCTGAAGAAAATTAAAATAAGTCCACAGGAGCAAAAATATCACCTTTTGTCTATCCAACATTAATTGCCAAAATATCTCAAGAACATTAATCACACAGGACCTGATGAGCTAAGGGAGGACATCAAGATCGTCATTTAAGGAGAAAGCCAAAGGTCATTAAAAAGACAGGAAAAAAAAGAAAAGATCAAAATAGATGCCTTTAAAATAGAGCCTTTAAAATTTGTTCTTAACCATAGAGTAGGTAATGCCAATGAAGTAAAGGATGAAGTCAAGGAACTTAGCAGAAAAAAAAAGTTTAAAGGCAGCTTAAGAAGATAAAGCCAAATACAACAAAATGTACGAAGATCTGGAATTGTAAAATCAAAATGGAAGAACATGCTCAGCATATGAGAAACTAAAAGACCTCAAGAAAAAAATTCAAGCCTCAAACAAATATTTGGGGGGGGGGTGGAAAGCTAAAGGAACAATAGTGAATTATTGAAGAAACATCAAGGCAAGATAGAAAGAACATAGAGTAATTGTCCAAAAAAGAACTAGTCTACAGGCCACCATTTCAGGAGGTAGCATATAAACAAGAACTAATGGTGCTGAGGAAGAATGTCAACATGCACTGAATGCACTAGCCAAAAACATGGTTCCAGGAATGGATAGGATGCCCATTAAAATGTGTCAGAAAGCTGTGGATGCACTGGAAGCATTCACTCATCTATGCCAGGAAATTTGGAAGGAAGCTGCCTGGCCAAGTGATTGAAAGGGATCCATATTTGTACCCATTCCAAAGAAAGGTAACTCAACAGAATGCTCAAACTGTAGCATGATAACACTGATGTTACAAACAAGAAAAATTTTGTGAAAGATAATCCAACAGTGGTTGCAGCAATGCAAAGATAGGAAGCTGCCAGAAGTTCAGGCTGGATTCATAAGAGGACATGGAATGATGGATTTCATTGCGGATGTCAGGTGGATCTTGGCTCGAAGCAGAAGATAGCAGAAAGCTGTTTACTTGCACTTCCTTGGCCATGCCAAGACATTTGACTATATGAAACTGTAGACAACCTTGAAAGAGTGGGAATTCCAGAACGCTTCAGTGTGCTCTTTGGGAACCTGTCCGTGGTTCAAGAGGTGGCTGTTCCAACAGAACAAGGGAACACTATATGATTTAAAAATCAGGAAAGGTTTCAGAAAGGAACCAGCAAACAAGATAAGAAGGCATATTGCATTAGGTGAGACCTCTTTTGAGTATGGAAGAGCAAGGCTGTTGCTTTGGGGACTAAGGTGCATCTTACCCAAGTCATGATATTCTTCATAGCATCACATCCATGTGAAAGTTGGACATTGAATAAAGAAGATTGTAGAACAATTGATGAATTTGAATTGTAGTGTTAGAGAACATTGAAAATACCATACTACAACTTTCCTCTAGTTTCTAAATGTTTCCTCCCCACCACTATCATTCCAATTCTGACTTACAAATCTGGCTATACCAGAGGATGTACACAGGTACTGATAGGAATTGGAAACACAGGGAATCCAAGACAGATGATTCCTTCAGGACTAGTGCTGAGAGTGGGATACTAGAAGAGTGGGGTGGGGTGGGGATACTAGGGTGGGGTAAAAAGGAAGAATCTATTACAAGGATCTACATATAACCTCCTCTTTGGGGAATGGACAACAGAAAAGTATGTAAAGGGAGACATTGTACAGTGTAGGATATGACAAAATGATAATAACATAAATTATCAAGGACTCAGGAGGTAAGGGGGGAGGGAAGGGAGATGAAAAATGAGTTAGTAACAAAAGTTCAAGTAGAAAGCAAATGTTTTGAGGATGATGATGGCAACAAATGTACAAATGTGATTGACACAATGGATGTATGTATGGATTGTTTTAAGAGTTGTAAGAATCCCCAATAAAATGATTTTTTAAAAAAAGAAAGAAAATACCATGGATGACAAAAAGGACAAACAGATTTGTGCTTCTTAGAGGTAAGGATGGCAAGACTTCATGTCGCATACTTTGGACATATTGTTAGGAGAGACCTGATCCTGAAAAAGGACATCATGTTTGGAAAAGTGGAGGGGGTGGCAAAAAAGAGGAAGGCTGTCAAAAAGAAGGGTGGACACAATGGCTGCCGTCAATTGTGAGTGTGACCCAGGACCACACAGTGTTTCATTCTGTTGTGCAAAGGGTTGTTATGGGTCAGAACTGACCGATGGTGCCTAGCAACAACAGCAACAACATGAGAGGTCCAGAAGGCACAACCACTCCAGTGGTGCTGGACAATAAATACTGAGCCAGACAAAGCAAGAGAGGAGGCTGATGCTATGAACAGGGATGAGTGAAGGTGCTTAGTCTTTTCCCTCAGTGATGTCACTCAACCAGTGCAGTAGCTCCTGGTGTCACCCACCCTCCAACCCAGAGACCTCTTCCTATATATGACTATCCAGAATCACACACACACACACATATACATATGCCCATATATATATACACACACATATTTTTTACCAAGTTTAATCAAAGACTAAAAGCAATATATATGAGGATGTTTCAAAGCATTTGTGGGCAAATTTCATTTTTTTTATTCTATTTTTGAAAAGTATAATTTAATGACCAATATAAATTGTAATTGTAAATTACTTTAATATATTTCTTAGATTATATGACTGCTAACCACGAAGTGTTTTGAAAAACCTTTCTACATTTAGTTACCACATGATGACTTACAGCATTATTAGTAACTTTTTATTTTTCTCCTTCTTTTCCTTGAATGACTACTTGATTCTCTGTAGACTGGGACCCTGGGAACACAGTGGTGGCAAATTGGGCTATTTACCACCAGGTCCACAGTTTGAAACTATCAGTCATTCCTCAGAAGAAGCACGAGGCTTTCTGCCCACCGACAGGATTGCAGTCTCAGAAACCCACAGGGACCTCTCTGTTCTGTACCCAGGGCCCCGTTTAAGTCAGAATTGATGCAATGCAAGTGATTTTTCTTGTATTCATTCTCACTGAAGTTATTGATATTGGTTTACAAATCCTAACTACCATTGTACTGTACACAAGCAGTGATGAAAACAACCAGGAATGTGCGTAGCGTGTGTCAGAGAAACAATGTGATTTGAAACATCATGTAACTGTGTGACAATGACAGCGCTGAATAGAGTGCATTAACAAGTTCAAAAAGTAAACTAGCCTAGAGCTTTAGCCTGGTGGACATCTATGTAAGCTGGACTTATGAAACTACTTATGTTGTTAGAACTAACTACAAAGATAATTTTGTAAAGAAAATAATTTTCTGCTCAAAGACCTGATAAAAATTTTATAGACCACCATTTTGGTGTTACCCTTCACTTAGTCTGCCACCTTTCTCCACCCCCTTAGTGATGCCACTGCTTGACCTGTGTCAACGGAAGAAAGGTCACTGAAGGACCTTTATCAAGGGACAATATGGTCAGATTTATAGTAATGTAACCCATATAGTTTTGATAGATTGGTGGCACTTGGGGGGGAGAAGGCATGATTGGATATGTGCAAACAGGACATCTGTGTCATTAACTTTCTACATTCATGCACAATGAAATTGTCCATATTATCAGTGTAAAAATAGTTGCACAGATTTCTACAGTATACTGAATACATATCAAAAAGAGAACTGACTCTGAGAAAAATCTTAATTAAAAAAAATCTCCATTGAACTTTAATATTTCTTCCTATGTTAGTTACCTGAAGAAAGTTAGAGTTGGGCCTATTTTTGGTTAAAGATTTTTAAAAAATGGAGTCAGGACAAATGTCTTCTAGTACTTTCTTGGCCATTGATTAGCTGTGAGATTTTGGAACAGGCATCAGATTTTTTAACCATAAAAGAAGTTAATTGATATGGATGAACTTTGCCTTCTGTTTAAAGACTTTTCTATAAAACTATTTGTATCCTTCTATCATTTTCTCAGCCTTCGTAGGGAAAGGGAGACTGATAGATAAGTGCTTTTATATATCTTATTTCCCAGTGTGCATGGGTAGAACAATCAGTGTGATTATATATGATAATTGAATCTCACAAATCTGCAATTTGAATGGTGTAGGTTTCAATATACATAAGGTACTCACAGCAAATAGTGCATAATACATTTATAATTGTGCCAAGATACTCAGTGAACCATCCAGAGTGCTCTATGTGCTAACATCTAATTTTTAAAACTTATTTAAATTTTCTACTTTATTTTTCTTGAAAGATTTTTGTACTGAATTTGTATTTGACAAAAAAAATAAAATAAGCTAGCTGATTCAGTCAAAGAAAACAGTAAATCATTTTAAAATTAAAATTCTATTAGCATTTTCAATAATAGCACTTGAAATATCCTATTGGAATACAAAACACATCATTATTGCTAAAAGAAAATGTGTTTCAAGTCATATTTATTTTGGGGAAATGATTTTATTGGCACTTAGTCCACATATTACACAATTCAATAGTTCAATCGTATCAAGAAGAGATATATAATCCTCAGCACAATCAACCTTAGAACATTTTCTTTTTCATGTACTTGTTATTAACTCCCTATTTGCTCCAGCCTCTCCCACCATACCATCAGGAAACAATTAATTCTGTTGCTGTCTCTATAGATTTACCCTACCTGGATTTCTTTTCTTTTTTTCCCCATCATTTTATTGGGATTATTTTATTTATCCCAATCCATACATAAGTCCACTGTGTGTTAAGCATATTTATACATTCATTGCCCTCATCATTCTCAAAACATTTGCTTTCTATTTAAGCCCTTGATATCAGTTCCTCATTTTTCCCCTCCTTCCCCACTCACTCCTCTCTCATGAACCCTTGATAATTTATAAATTATTATTACTTTGCTACTGTCCAGTATTCCCCTTCATCTACTTCCCCATTGCCCGTACCCCACGGAGGAGGTTATATGTAGTGGTTCCCCCTTTCTACTTCATCCTCTCGGTATTGCCACTCTCACCACTGGTCTTGAAGGAATCACCTGTCCTGGATTTCCTATGTTTCTAACTCCTATCTGTACCCATGTATATCCTCTGGTCTAGGGTGATTTATAAGGTAGAACTGGAATCCTGATAGTGGGGAGAAGAGAGCATTGAAGAACTAGAGGAAAGTTGTATGCTTTGTCATTGATACACTGCACCCTAACGGGTTCATCTCCTCCCTGCGACTCTGTAAGGGGAAGTCCCTTACCTACAGATTGGGTCCTCAATCTGTACTCTCCCTCATTTACAATAACATAATTTTTTAGTTCTTTGATGCCTTCAACACCTCATGGTCACACAGGCTGGTGTGTTTCTTCCATGTACGCTTTGTTGCTTCTGAGCTAGATGGCTGCTTGTTTACCTTCAAACCTTTAAGACCTTACCTGGATTTCATATAAAGAAAAAGATAATAGAGAAACTCCAAACAAACAAACAAACAAAAACTAACAATGACAACCAAATAAAACAAACAAAAAAACAAATAAAAAGAGAGCAGAAAATATTATAAAATAGATTGACTTTAAAATGGGTCTAAAGGGAGAGCAAATAAATGATAAGTGTTAAACATCTACAGCAATCAAATTTCCAATGCACTCTGCATGATAGTATGTTTAGTTAAAGCTGAGGTCTATGGTGATGAGTATTCACTGGAGGCTTAATCCCTTTTCTTTTTTAACTGAAACAACCTTCAAATGAGTCAAGATGGAGATTAAAGAGGATATTACACTATTACTTAACTCTATCTACCATAATAGTCTTTACAATGCTCTCTATCATATTTATTATTATTGCAAATTTCATAGCATATAGTAAGAATTAGAATATTCTCTGCATAACTGATACCTTATAGTAATATAGGTATTTGCTGAGATCAATAAATAACTATCCCCTGTATTTAAGGGTAAATAATTACCAGATTTATGACTATGAACTATTATACCAGTATCTATATAGTCTATATATATATTCTATATACATATATAGGCACACTCATTGATGATTATTATAGAGTTAGGGAGCAGAAGGGACATGGTGTCTTGGATCACAGATATTGTAGATAATTTTTCTTTGGGGAGATGGGAAAAGTAACACTAATGTAGTATAGTAAGCACCGCTTGCCTAAAGTAAATGATGTCAACATGAAATATTCAAGGGAAAAGTGTGTTTGTATTAAAGGATTTTACATGTGCAATTTGGCAACAATATCAATAATGACCAAAAATGAGTATGTGGCATATATATGCATGCATAGGCATGGGTGTATGGATAGGCACAGGTGTGCACATACAAAGAATCTTCAAAGGGTTCACAGACAAAATTCATTATCTTCTAATTCACTTTTTATAAACTTTTTGAAGCATCCTTGCCTTGAATATGTACACAAATAGAAACAACTATCCATATGAAAGATAAGTGAGTTAGTCCAGGTAGACTAGAGGAAAAAATTTATAGACATGCATATGGATATAAGGGGATGGTTTATACACAAAAAGAATGGAACACTGAGAAAGCATCCCAACCCAGTCCAGTTCAAAGTCATAAGTCCGGTATTAGGCCATATGCCCAATACCAGTCTATAATGTCTCCTTCCAACTCTCAAGTCAGTGGATGCAGAATCCCAGTGCTGGCAGGGGTCTCCCCATGGCTCCTCGCTTCCAGGGCTCAGGGTCCATCAACAGCATCCAGTGGTAGCAGAAGCAACTCATCACTGGCCGGGGTCCCCACGTGGCCTCTCCAGTGTCAGAGGTCTGGCTCCATCAGGACAAAGCCGTGTGGCTTCTCCTCTGGCTCCTCAGATGCTGCCATCTTGTCTTGTCCGTCATTCATCATCTCTGAGACTAACTCCCAACAACCAGGGAGATAGCTTCTCATATTCACGAGGGAAATATGGTGAGATTTCCCAGAAGTCTCAGGAAAAAGCCATGCCCACATGGAGGCCTCATTGACTACTCAATGGTTATCTCCAGATTAACAGGCTAGACTCCACCCCTACATCTCAATCATGAAATTAATACAAGCACATGACTACCACAATAAGTGTGCCAGCATATGTATCCATAGAGAACACAATTAAAGGTACTCAAACATTTCCCTAAACATCTTAAGAGAATCCTATTCTAAGTTTGAAGACTTACAACCTAAGTGTCATGGGACAATTTAGTCAGAGGGCATAATATATCAAGAAGCTCCAAAAGTTCATGAGAGAATTCAATTGTCTTTTCATCCTATTTTCCCACAAAATTTTGGACACTATTATCTATTATAATAGTAATCTTTATAAAACCAAAAGTCAACCATTACTGTAAAGCAAAGATGAAGATATAAGGGGCAAGAAAACTAGACTACCAGAAGTGATACAAACAGCACAACGAGAAAGAATGTTGATTCATTGTCAAAAATGTACCTAATGTCAAGGAACAGATTATCTAGAAGTGGTCAAATGGGAGTCTAAGTTATCATGTAAACTTTCACTTGAAGCACAATAAAATGTTACTGTTATTTTAAACTGTCAGTGAAGAGCAGATGATGTGTATGTGTGAAAGTTTGCCTAGAAGAGAGAGTGCCTTATGCAAACATCAGTGGCACTGCTTCAGAGGAGTAGATTTGATGCCATTGGTAGGGCTGGAGAGCAGTGCAAATTACTAAAGAGCCTATAAAAGACTTGGCATATTCTGAACTTGGCAGAGCTGTATGGGGCTGAAGCATTTATACCCTTCCAACCCTTTAAACTGATGTGTCGCCTGGCTGTCTCTAATCTCAGAGTGAAAGCCTGGGGTGGTTATGCTGCAGCCTGCTTAGACAAGCACAGGCCGCAATGGTTTTGTATTTGATGGGGCAGACAGCCATCCAGAGCTGAAACAGAACAGGCACTAGCACAGATAAACTGCCTCTAGCTGAACAGTTCCTTCTAGTAATTTCATGGTTAAAGTCAGTGACCTTCCAAGTTGGATGTGTCATTCCAGTCAAGATGACCCACTGTGGTTTTGAACTAAGTTATTAGGACATTAATTTACATTTGATTTCTCTTTAGTTTGTTTTGTAAAACGCATTGCGATAAAATAGTGCAGTAATACAAAGTGAGTCTTAGTGACTACTTGAACTCATTACCAGCTCCAGAAAGATGCAACAATCTGATTCTGTAAAAATTACAGCCCTTGTTGTCACACTGTGTGTCTTTTTATGACATATTTAGTCCAATTCTACTTTGATGAATGAACATTATTGGAAATTTATGTCTGCATGCCAATTCCTTGTAGTTAATTCCTTTATCTTTGATAGCACAAATGAAGTGCTAACAGTAAATGCAAAGGTATTCATTGGAACCCATCCAGCGGATCCACAGAAGACCTCCCAATCTCCTTCCACAAAGACTATAACCAAAAAACACCAAAACCCAATAGAGTAGCTCTCCTCTTGTCACATGCAGTGGCTATGAGCTGTAAATACCTCTGACGCATCCAAAACCAATATCACCTGTCTGTCTATTGCCTACTGGCTCCAGATTCCTGGAGAACCCTGGCTGATTCAGAGTTATCCTTTCACATGGAATGAGTTCTTTGGATTGTAGAATCTTGTGTTTGATTGGCTTTTCTCATGGTTATTTATTATCTTTTTTGCAAAATTACCACCTATATTTATAAATCCCAGTGCCATCTAGTAGATTCAGTATCATAGTGACCCAATGTAGGCTTTCTAAGGCTATCTATTTTTATGGGAGCAGACATTCCCACTTTCTACTGAAGGGTGGCTGGCAAGAAGCACTAACCTTGTGATTACAAGTCCAGTGCTTATTTGACAATGCCACCAGAGTGCCTCTACTTACAAAAGTGTACTGTAATCTTTCACTGTCTTTCTAAAAGGTACATTCTTCAGGGAAATACTTAATTTAAAAACACATGGAGGACTCATTTGGGGGTTCTAGCAGGAGAGCACAGCTAACCTGGACAGTCCTCCTTCTATCTAGGATGGTCGTTCTCTTCCCCTAGCACGTGGTTTGAGTAGGGACGCAACAGAGTGGTGAGGGAAGTAGAGAACACTTGCTTAGCCAGTCAGATCAGCCTAATCAACCCTGGCGATCAATAAGGTGGCAGATGTCACAGTCAGATCACCCTCAAATCTGGGGGGAAAATGAGGGGTCTAATCACACTGATCTACATATAATCCCTTCCCGGGGGACGGACAACAGAAAAGTGGGTGAAGGAAGACAGCGGTTGGTATAAGACATGAAAAAAATGTATAAATTATCAAGGGTTCATGAGACAGGGGTGGGTAAGGAGAAATGAGGAGCTAATATCAAGGGCTGAAGTAGTTTTGAAAACAATGATGGCAATATATATACAAATGTGCTCGACAGAATGGATGGATGGATTGTGATAAGAACTGTAAGAACCTCCAATAAAATTATTTTTAAAATATATGGAGGAAGGTAAACTATATTTGAGGTGCTTAAGTGTGTTAGTCCTGGTTGATTTGAGAAACAAATCGAAGAGCCACTTATATGTATGTAAGAGAAAGCTTTATATAATAGAACAATTGTAATTGAGAAAACATCCCAGCCCAGTCCAGATCAAGTCCATAAGTTTGACATTAGCCCATATGTTCAAAACTAGCCTAGAAATTCCTCTTCAGTTTCATACAACACATGCAACAATGCCGGATGCGGGAAGAAGACAGGCCAGTGGGTGAAAAGTCTTGTGGATCCAGTGGTAGTGGAAGCATCTCCAGGGTTCTGGCTGCCATCAATGTGGCTCCATGTGGCTTGTCAACAGATATGTGTAGCAGAGTGTGTCCTGCCTCCAGGGAGGGAAAGAAGAAGTTCCTAGAACTCTCCTGAGAAGGCCATGCCCACAAGGAGGGATCATCAGGTTGTGACCTGACCAACAGGCTAGACTTCATCCTTTGTTCTTTTATCAAGTTGACATGAAATTGGCTAACTGCCACATTAACCAACTTAACAGAATCTGTAGCAGAATGCCTTCTTTTTACTTCCTTCTTTCTACCACCCCTGCTACCTACTAGTAATCTTTGATTTGTATAAATTTGCTTATTTCATATAAGTGAGACTATAAAATAGCTGTCCTTTTGTGACTGGCTTATTTTGTTCAGCATAATGTTTTCAAAGTTCATCCACATTGTGTTCTAATGCTCAACCACCAGGGAAGGAGGTACGGCTGTTTTCTCTAAGCAAATCCCCGCAATGTAGTTTATATCCAGATCTTCTCACCTTATTCTGGGATGACTCAAAGTGGGTGTCAGGTTCCTTGTAACCCTGTTTACATCAGCAAAGAAATGTGACTAAGTTGGTCACTAACTTCTTTCCAAACAAAATCAGCTAGGGTCTATTAAGCCTACTGATAGCATCTAACTTTTGTTCCTTTAATTATTATAACTGCTGGTAAAATGAGCATTTTCAAAACTTAGCTGTGTAATAATCATTTGTATGTGTAATCATCTTTCATTTGCAAAGAGAACGGCTAGTTCTCTTCAATTTCCATAATTCATAATAGTCTTTTCTGTGTAAACTGAGTACAATGTCACAATGTCCTGTTTATAAAATTCGGAGGCAGACTTTGGTGGTTCACCAGTATAAAAATAATATATTTCTTTGAGACATGCAGTCTCCTTTGCCTTAAAAACACATTTAATTTCAATAATTCCTTCTTAAACAAATAAATTGCTCAACTGGAAGAAGAATATTTGTTTTATTCATATCTCCTTGAAATCTCATCCTTTAAATGTGGAGTGCTTCTTTTATGTTATAGATTCAATTTACATACTATTTTTGCAGGACAAAGTGACTCAACTCTAGAAATACAACATTAAGCCCTCTCACAGCTTTCCCCTTTGGGTTGTATTGTCATCATCTACTTAGAATTGTCCTTTGTATGCTTCAAAATGTATTAATTTTCTTTTCCCATTACTATCCAGAGTAACTAAAGTTAAATTTCATTTCACATTCACTTGAAACACATAGACATCAATTTGTATTATGTAGATATTTGTTTCCAGATACAGAACTTACTGATCATTCTGGCCTTGCACCAGAAAAACCAAGCTGACTTCTTCTCTATCTACAGGATCAATGGATATGTGATATTTGGGGTCCAATTTTATGTGTTGGCGCTGATAAATTAAGAACTATCCTTCCTGTGTAGGTGATTGAAGAAAAAAATAAATGTCCTTCCAGTTCTCCAAGTCAGTGTCATTATTATGCAACTTTGTATATATGAAAAGTCAGTTAAAATTGTAGGTCTGAATTTCAGATGGGTTTAACATTTATTGACCAACTGCCATAGAGTTGGTTCCCACATTTGGGAAATCATAGTTTAATCCTCACAGAAATCCCATTATACCAATAAAACACAGATGTCCACACAAACATATCTGGCAGAACCAGTGTGCAAAGACTAGGGTCTCTGATTCCAAGTATGTAATCTTTCTGTCACACTGCATCCTTATTCAGAACCACCAACTCCAAAAGATCCAATACCTTTATTACTCCTTAGGGCTTCCTGTACCTCTCCCTGTGAGTTAGGGCAAAGTGAATACAAAAATGCTCACAGTCAGACTCCTCAGAGACTACCTGAGGGTGTCCTGTCCCAAGTCCCATCAAAATGGACCTATAATCCTTGCAAACACTTATTGAGAGTGAACAAATCAAAAAGTTTGATGGGTCCTCAAATCCTAAACATGGACTTATTCACATGACCCAATAATTCCACAAGAATATACACAAAATAATGGAAAGCAGGAATGATATACCAAAAAGGTAATTATATACCAATGACCCTTCCAGTACTATTCACTGTAGCCAGAGATGGAAATAGCTTACGTGTTGATCAACAGTTGAATGGAACAGCAAAATGAAGTGTGTTTGTGTGTGTCTTTTTCATTCTCCTTTCTCTCTTATTTTCTATCATCGATGTAGTTATCATCTATCTATCTATCAACTATCACCTATCATGTGCAGAGGCGTTCTGGTGGTGTAGTAATTATTGAACTGTGAGCCACGTTGGTCACCAGTACAAAGCCACCATCCACTCCAAGGAAGAAAGGTTGACTTTTCTATTCCTGTAAACATTTCCAGTCTCGGAAACCCACAGTGACCTACTATGAGTCGGCATTGACTTGATGGCAGTGAATTTATATATATATATATACACACACATACACAAAAGATTATTAATCATAAAATGAAAAAATTCTGATGCATGTTATAAGATTGATGATCCTTGAAAAAAATATGTGAAGTGAACTAAGTCAGCCAAAAGAGGATGAATTTTATGGTCCCATTTATATGAATGATCTAGGATAAGCAAGAGACCGATGCTGATTAGTCATTTCCAAGGGCATGTGAGAGGAAGGAGGGAAATGTAAAAGACACTAAGCTTAGAAGACACTAAGCTTCTGTTAGGGGTGTTAGAAATTTTTAGAAATATAAAATGGTGATAGTTGAACATGATCAGCTAATTAAGCATTTGAATTTTACATGTGAAGAAAATTAATATGGCAAATGTTTTGCTAAGTGTATATAAGTGGATGTGTATCATTACAAGAAGTTCAATAACACATTGTTTAAGGGGGCTTCAAGATATTCATAGAGAAGGGAATAAAAACATAATGGCATTTTTGAATTTGAGGATACAGCAAATATGTACAAATAATGAATTCAATAAGTAAGAATTTAATTTGGTAAATTATAGAAATACTGCTTTACCTATAATAGTATTATATAAATTACATTAATAATATCTTAATTATGGTAGTGACTCATTTACCTAATGAGATACAGAGGCAGTAGTGGGATTCAGCTGTTCCCAGGGTTCGCAGAACTGATCCTCAATATTGTGTTGAGTTTGGTGAACTGGTCAATGGCACTTGTACTCAGGGTTCTCTCTAAGGGTTCGTTGAGTAGCTGCCCAATGTGAAAATCCCTACTTGTTTTGCTCATTTGTTTCTTAATAAAAATATGAATTTTTTATAAGGTGATAATTTACCAATTCACTTTAAAATCATGTGGTATTTTGCATTTCAAAGACTTGATTCATGATGAAATCTTTGATTTTTCAAAATTAGAATGTTATATTTGGAAGTATTTTCTGACGGATGCTCAATTTAAAACTTTTGTGCTTTTGGTCTTTGAAACAAAGTTTACAATGCTTATAGTCAGTTCTTGGTAGGTGAATTCTTTTCACTTTTTATCATTTTATTGGGAGCTCCTACAACCCTTACACAATCCATACATAAATCCATTGTTTCAAGCATATTTGTACATTTGTTACCCTCATAATTTTCAAGACATTTGCTTTCTACTTGAGCCCTTGGTTTAATATTCATCTGTGCAACGGTGTATTCTAAGTGCCTGTAGAGTTTCCATTCATCTAAGGAATAGAAAGGACAGCTGCAGCTATGCTTGTAATATTTATTAATGCATTTGTTTAATAAAACTCATTACACCTTTGATGAAATACACTTCTGTTCCCTGCATTGTTATTTCTGTAACAGAGAAAAAATACAGAGAAAAAAATGCCAAGTAATCAGAGGGTGTCATTTATTTCAGCTTTGTGTTACACCCCAAATTCCCATGTGATACTATGAGTGGATTTTGTAATTCCTGAAAGTGTTCAAAGAGCAAGAAATATTGTGAGAAAAATTTATTTAAGTTCAGCAGAAGCAGAAAGAGGTTTTCTTTTACCTTTTTAAGAAAAATCATTTTATTGTGGCCTCTTACAGGTCTTATCACCATACATACATACATTCATATGTCAAGCATATATGGTGCCATCATCATTTCCAAAACATTTTCATTTTACTTGAGCCCTTTGTAACAACTCATCCCCACCTCTCCCTTCTTCATAAACTCTTGATAATTTAGAATTTTTTTCATGTTTTACACCAACTGCTGTCTCGCTTCATCCACTTTTCACCTGTCCGTCCCCCTGGGAGAAAGTTAAATGTGACCAGTTCTCCCAGAAAAGGGGCTTTTTAAAGATCAGTATAGTATGTTCAGAGAAGAGATGTCACCTGATTCTAATATATTGAACAAAATGACTATTGTCTAATTTGCCTATCTCTAAAGAAAAGGAATCCTATTTCTGCAGGGACAAGATAGTGTGGCAGTTAAGTGTGTTAACTTGTGAAGGGGTGGAGTCTAGCTTGTCAATCAGATCGCAATTTGATGACCTCATTTGCAAATGGAGACAAATTGTTCAATGAAGACCAGATACAGGCTCAGTCCCCATGAGACATTCCTGCTGACAAGACACAAGGAGCTACACTTGTGTAGTTGGAGGAGCCCAGAAGCTCGAGGAGCCACATGGAGACCTCTGCCAGTGCTGAAATGCTTCCATTGCCATTGGATCCACAAGGATTCCCACCCACTGGCCTGTGATCTTCCTAAATTTGGTGTCATTGCATGTTTTGTGTGACTCTGAAGAAGAAACTATAGAGTTATTGGACATAGAAGCTGATATTGGACACATGAAATTGATCTGGACTGAACTGGTGTGTTTTCTCAATGTACTTATTGCTCTTTTACATAAAACTATTTCTTTTTTTTTTCAATCATTTTATTAGGGGCTCATACATCGTTTTTCACAATATATAAATAAGCATACTCATCAAGCACCCTCACATGTCCACTTCTATTATTGTTCTACAATCGTCCACCTTTTTCCCTTCAGCCCCTAGTATCAGGTTATCCATTCCTTCCCCTCTTCCCCTGGTCTCTCCTCCCCTCCAACCCTCAATAGTTTATACATTGTTATTGTTTTGTCATATCGTACACTGCCCGACCTCTCCCCCAACCCACTCCTTTGATGCCCATCCTTCAAATAATAGCTTGTGTATATATCCTTGCTGTTGGTTCTGTCTCTCTACCCCCCCTTCCCTCCACCCTTCCAGTTTCTCCACTCTAACCATTGGCCCGAAGGGGCCCATCCATCCTGGTTTCCCCATATCTCCAGCTCCCCTCTATGCCAGTGTGACTTCTCCA
>PVJH01009463.1:0-78743 GCA_004026705.1 Nesogale talazaci
CAGAAACTGAAATACTGTACGAGTATTTACTTAAAGCTACTCAAAACAAGTATGGCTGGTTTGGGGTATGCACTGGAGGGGGTGGTATGTGCATGCAACCTCATATACTTCCCCTGGATTTGTGTTGCAAAAAAGACAAAGAAAGAAGATGGAATTTCATTAGAAGAGCTCATTCAAAGAGAGCATGTGAGTGAAAAGAGACAAAGGACAATGTAAGATACAAGATAATAATAACAATATATAATTGATCAAGGATTCAGGAGCGAGAGAGGGCAGGGAGGAGAGATAAGGGAAGCTTAAACCAAGGGCTCAAGTAGAAAATGTTTTGGAAATTATGATGGCAACATAAATACAAATATGCATGAAGTACAATTGATGTTTAGATTGTTGGGCTGAGCCCCGGGGGCGTAGTGGTTGTGCGCGGGACTGCGGCCCACTGGGACGGAGGTTCAATTCCAGCAGTGGGGCTGGGCCTCCTACTCCCACCACCGGAGAGCAGTGATGCCCCCCCCCCCAAAAAAAAAAAGAATAGATTGTTATAAGAGCTGTAAGAACCCCCCATAAAATTATTTTTTAAAAAAAAGAAGAAAAAGAAAACAAACAGATGAGACAAATAAAATACACATTTGAATATGATAAATGCAAACTAACTATATCTATAATTATATTAAATGTAAATGACCTAATGATTACAAAATAAAATTCTTCAACAGACTGTGTTTATTTACCATGCTGAGTGTGGAGGGGCTAACCCACTCCAAAAAAAGGAATGTTCTCCTCAAATCTCTTCTGACTTTGACTACATCTCATAATAAGTTCAGAGTAGTTTATGATGAACTGAAATATAATGACCATCTCAGAAAATGATTGATTGTTGTAACTGTCCACACAAGTAGGAAGTGTAACTGCTTCTCCAACTTTTGGACATATCTTATTACCAGAAATTAGATAAATCTAAATATAAATCATCTTTCATTTAATGCCATCATTGAGTTATTTCCTCTCCTTTATATTTATATATTAGACTGCCTAAAATATGAACACTATACTTCATAAAGGGAATTGCATATGCAGAGTCAGTATTGTGTTATATTTTGACAATTATATGAACATTTGAGACAGATTATCTTGGATCTGATAGGATCAGTTGTGACATCTTGTATTAAGCTGTTTAATTAAAAAATACTGTTCAATTTGTTCCCTGTGACGGTCATGTACATGATGTCAATTTCATGATTGGGATGTAGGGGTGGAGTCTAGGCTGTTAATCTGGAGATAGCCAATGAGACCTCTGTGTGGGCCTGGCTTTCTCCTGAGAATTCTGGGAAGTCTCCCAGTATCTCTTAATTGGAGAAGAGAGAATTGACTCATGCTTTCTGAGAGACGAACTACCAACAAGACGAGATGACAGCATGCTGATCGATCCTGATTCCTGGAGAATGGAGGAGCCAGAGAAGAGGCCACATGGGCTTGCCCTGATAGAGCCAAACCTCTGGGGCCGGAGAAACCACAGGGAAACCCCTGCAAGCACTGAGATGCCTCTACTGCCACCAGACACACAAGACTCTGCACCACTCATATGTGACTGTCTTAGTGTCATCACATGTGTTTCGTAAGTCAGAAGGAAACTTATAGCCTGCTATTGGACATCTGGACTAATAGCGGACTTATGACTTTGGACTGGACTGGGTTGGGATGTTTTTTCAATGTTCCATTCCTCTTGTATTCCTTTCCCTTATATCCATGTGTATGTATACGAATTTGTATTCCTTTCCCTTATATCCATGTGTATATATATGAATTTGTTTCTCTAGTCTACCCGGGCTAACACATTCCCCTTCCTTTTTGCCAATGAAGTTGTAAATAAAAACCACCACACATTAAAAAAACATGACAGTCTCAGAAACCCAAGGACAGGTCAACTCTGTCTTATAGCGTCATTACAATTTGGAATCAGCTCTGCAGCAGTGAGTTTGATTTTGAATTTAGGTGCTGAGCGCTTTGAATGAACATAACTGCATGCAATGAATACTAAATTATCTCAATTTTACAGAAGAGGAAGCTGAGGCTTAGTGATCACTAGCATGATTCGGCCCAGAGGCAGTGTTATTTAATGTCAAAATTCTGTTTCTCAAAAAGTATACAACTTTAAAGGGAAGGTATTATGGCTTACAATAAAGAAATAGTTATGGGTTGCAAATAGTTACAAATGAATGACATGGAAGCTAGAATGAAAAAAACAAAAATTACCAAGTGTGGGCAAAAAATGGGTGACAATCATCCATTGCTAGTGGGAACATAGATTGGTTCCCCACTGTGAGAACTTTTTGGCAGTATCTACGAAGGTGATTCATATACCTTTTGATACAATGGTTCTACATCTAGGTAGCTATCTAACAGAAGTGCATGCATTCCATGAACCATATATCGGAATGTTTGCAGTTCCAGTATTCAAGAATGACCTTAACTCATAAAACCTGTGTGGATCAGAACCTGTGCGAGGCAGAAACCTTACATAGAGAATGAAAACGCACTAGCGAAGAGTCACAGAAAAGTGGTGAGACTGTACCATTGGGAGATCTAGAAAACCAAGGCACTCCCCCCATCAAATTCTGGTTCTCAGGGCTGAGCCCTGGTGGCCTAGTGGTTGTGCACAGGACTGCGGCCCACTGGGATGGAGGTTCGATTCCTGCTCCCAGGAGCAAAGGCTGGGCCTCCTACTCCCACCACTTGAGGGCAGTGATGTCTAAAAAAAAAAAAAATTCTGGTTCTCACGAATCTCACTGTATTTGTGCTCGTGGACTGCAGAATGGGTAAGGAGAATGGAGCATATACGCAGAGTGGAATTGCTTATATGCAACATCATGGATGGACCTCATAAAAATATTGTTGAGGCAAAATATATTAGACACAAAAACAGTAGGAATCCATTTTAAACTATTAGTTGTCATCAAGTATGTTCCTACTCATGGGAACCTAACGGAAAACAGGACGAACTGCTGGCTGGTCCCACCCCATCCTCGCAAATGTTCTCTTTGACCCTATTGTGGCAGCCAATGTGTTGGTCCACCTCCCAGAGGCTCTTCCCTTTGATACTCTGCTTTGCTAATCATGATATCTGTGGCAGTCACCTAATCTGGTGCCAGTTTGAGGATTAAGAGTGTAGGGGTTAGGCTGAGCTCTGGTGGCCTAATGGTTGTGTATGGGACTGCGGCCCACAGGGTTGATGGTTCAAATCCAGCAGCAGCTCTCCAGGAACAAGGCTGGGCTTCCTACTCCCACCAGGGCAGTGATGCCACACAAAAAAAGAAAGAAAAACAAAACAAAACAAAATAAAGATAAAAGAGTGTAGGGGTTGAATTTAGCCTGTCAATCTGGAGATAGCCAATGAGACCTCTGTGTGGGCATGTCTTCTCCTGAGAATTCTGGGGAAATGTGGTAATTTCTACTGACACACTCGCTGCCTGAGAGACTCTGACACACGGATGCAACCAGACCTCTGAAGTCAGAGAGGCCCCTGCCAGCACTGAGATGCTTACAACACCACTGGATTCAAAGACTTTCTACCCGATGGCCTGTGAGCGTCCTGCATTCAGCATCATTGCATGTGTTTTGTGAGTCTGAGGAGGACATTTTAGATTTGTATCGGACTTTTGGGCTAGTATCGGACTTATGGGCTTGGATTGGATTATGTTGGAATGCTTTCTCAATGTTCCATTCCTCTTGTATATAAACCTCTCCCTTACATACATATGTGTGCTTATGAATTTGTTTCTCTAGTCTACCTGGACTAAAAGACAATATCCTTTCTCAGGAACTGGTCTCACCTGGTAACAAGTCCAAAGTACATGAGATGAAGTCATGTCATCTTTGCTTCTAAAGAGCATACTGGTGATATTTCTCCATGACAGATTTGTTCATTCTTCTGGTAGTCCATGGTACTTAGCATTTATTTTACATGAAGGATGAAACTCGTCCACATGGGAACCACTGGCCCTCAGGTTCTGGAAGTTTTCCAGGTCTTGATCTGCATGCTATTCTCTGGATGTGTCCATTTTGTCAGAATATAGGAAACTGTGTTGGTGGCTTATGCATTTTCATGTATATGTTATACTTCAAATAGAAAAACCAAACAACAGAAAGCGTGAGAATGATTCCCAAATACCAAATCTCTGGGTTTTTTTATAGACATGTACAAGATTCAGGACTTCAAGAAAGGAAAGATGTGTGGGGTCTCAGCTACTATTGCTTTGCTTATACAGGTGTTTCTAGGTTACTGACTGAACACCAGTGTCCCCCCCCTTCGGAAGACACACAGAGGAAGACCTGTGGGCACTTTGAAGTTTCCCTATCACCTGAGCTTCCGTACTTGTGAGTCTGAGGGCTTGGTTATTCCTGTTTTAGCAAATGTTCATGGTTGTTTGGAATCTGACCACAGTCGACAATGCATTGCTGGGTTTTCTTGGCCCCTTTAGCAGCTGCAGGAGTGCTGGCGGCATAGGGGCTGTAAGTTGGGCTGTGTCCCATGGATTCCCTGGCCTTTCTACTCCCGTGCACAGTTATAGCCTTGGCAACTCACAATGCCCTAGAGGGTCAGTATGACTTGGCACTGACTCAATGACAGTGCTTGTTTATTTAGAAGCTGCAAACTGGAAGAAAGCAAGTTTGGATTATTTAGAAACAAAGTCATGACTGTCTAGGGATAGAGATTCCTCCTCAATCTTCTGTACTTGTGGATCTGCATCTACGTTCCAAATAACCAGAGACGTTCAAATGATGACCCTGGAGTCTTTGGCTGCAAGCACAGAGAAATAGTTTCTTTGAAGACAGCGGTGGTTCTCAACTTGTGGGGCCGGACCCTTTGGGAGGTCAAATGACCCTTCCACAGGGGTCGCCCAATTCATAAGAAAAGCAAAATCACAGTTATGAGTAGCAACAAAAGTACCTTTATGGTGGGGGGGGGGGTATCACCACAACACGAGGAGCAGCATTCGGAAGATTAAGAACCACGGTGTTAGGACACCGTGTCTGGAGACAAGAACCACAGCCAGAGCCAACCCACTGACCAGTGGTGGACAGCGCTGACAGCCCCATATGCAAATCTGCATGGAAACAGACTGCCACTTCCTTCCCCTACTCAGCGGCTGGCTAGTTCAAGCTATTTATGTTTTGGGTCACATCAGAGTACTTGAAGCCCTGGTGATGTCACAGCTTCCAAATTAGGCTGCTAACCAAAAGGTCAGCCCTTCTAAACCCTCAGCTCCTCTGGGGGAGAAAGATGAGGCTTTCCACTCCCACAGAGATGACAATCACAGAACTCACAGGGTTGTCATCAACTTGGTGGCAGAGCAAGTAACAGGTTGAGTCGGGCTGCCCCCCAGTAGGCACTAGAAGAGGCAATCAATACAAAAGACTTTAAATTGAAAACTAGCCACTGACTTTAAAATATTCTGCAAAGAACGAACTGTACTTACTCCTCACTGCCTTTGAGTGGATTCTGATGCATAGGGACGCTATAGGACGGAGTAGAATTGCTCCCTTTAGGTTTCTGAGACTGCCAATCTTTTGAGGGGGCAGAAACCCTCATCTTTCTTCTGGGGAGCAACTAGTGCATTTGAAGCCCCCACCTTGCAATTAGAGTGTAACCTAGTAGACCACCAGGACTCCTAGGATGAACTGTACAGGTAGTTAAAAATAAATATTCCAAAAGTACAATCATGTATTCCTCTTATCATGATTTTCTTCATTCAGAAGCCCAACTGTGACTGGTTTCCTGGGGGAGCTTGCTGGAGACAAATGACACATTTGCAGTACATGTACTTGTGGAGACCCTGCCCTTTCCCGCAAATCAGCTATTTATTTAATTTTTGTTTTAACATAGGTGGCAGCATTCTGCGTACTCTTTCTCACCCATGTTTGTCTCATTTAGCAACATGGGAGATTATTCCTCATCAGTATTCTCATTGTAGATTGATCTGGTTGCTTCTTATCACATAATAAAATACCCTAGGTTTTAATAACTCAGAAGAAGAGAAATCATGTTCTCTCTCTCTCTCTCTCTCTCTCTCTCTCTCTCTCTCTCTCTCTCTCATAGTCCCATGATGACTGAAATTCAGCTGGGACATTTCTTGCTTGGGATCTTGAAGAAGAAAAAGTGTGGAGGTGGCATCTGCTCTGATTTCCTCCAATTTCTCAAGGAAAAGCTCCATTGTCATCAGCACCACTCGCCCAAGGCTGGTTCCCATAAGATTGAGTTCCCAAGTGTCTGCCTCCAACCTTCTTACCAATTTGAACACCTTCTCACAGCACTCTACTTCTCAAATGCTTGCGATGACTACACGGAAGGAACCCTGGGGAGAGTCGTGGTTCTGCACTGGGCTGGCAACTAAAAGGTCAGCAATTTGAAGCCATCCAATATTCTGCAGCAGAGAGAAAGGAGTTGTCTACTCCTTTAAAGAGTTACACTGGGGCTCAGACCCGGTGGCGTAGTGGTTGAGTGCGGGACTGCGGCCCACTGGATTGGTGGTTCAAATCTAGCAGCAGCTCTCCAGGAGCAAGGCTGGGCCTCCCACTCCCACCAGAGGGCAGTGATGCCCCCCCACCCAAAAAAAAGAGAGAGTTACACTCAAAAACTCACAAGGGCAATTCTGCTTTGTCCTATAGGATCAGAACTGACTCGATGGCAGTGAGTTGGTGTTTGGGTTGTTTGTTTTTGGTCACACAGAGGTCACAGACCACATTCACCATGATGGCCTTTATTAAGGAAGGTGAGAGGTTATGACTTGGGAGAGAAATGTTCAGCCAGGACCGCTTCCTTGCCCTGCTGACAGGTAGCTCTCAGGGTTTTCAGCCTCTTGGTCTGGTCTTTGCCCTGCAGGGAGATATTACAGAGTTTTTTGAAGGTTCAATAAATGCCCAAAGAACGCACCATAAGCTTCAGCCTGGAAGCACTCAGTTCTAGTTCCTTGGGTCAGCAAATTTAGCTCCCCCAATTAAGAGTGTGGAGATGTCCCACTCCGAAAGTCAGCCTCCTGCCTGGAAGCATACAGCTTTACTTGCTGCATGGGCTGGGAAGTCCACGGCTCTGTCTAGAGTTCTAGCTCTTGCCCTGTCCCTTCTCTTCTACTGCTCTGGTATGATGGTAGTCTCCAGGACAAAGGGGGTGCAATGCTAGAAGTTCAGGTCCAAAGGACATGCTCCACTTCTGTCTGGCTCTTTTTGTTTTTTGTTTTGTTTTGTTTTGTTGTTTTTTTGGGGGCATCACTGCTCTCCGGTGGTGGGAGTAGGAGGCCCAGTCCCACAGCTGGAATTGAACCTCCATCCCAGTGGGCCACAGTCCCGCGCACAACCACTACGCCACCAGGGCTCAGCCCATCTGGCTCTTTTTGTAATCACTGGGAAAGCTCCTTTCTGCTTTTGAGATGGTTCACTTTATACCCAGCACGATGACTGTCACAATTAATCCTGCTAATATTCATTCACAATCAAATCATATATTCTTATCAGTATCTTTTTTCTTCCACCTTTTCTTCTCCAAACCCATCCTGTGGGTTTTTGAGAGATTATAATTTTTAATGGAATAGCCTCATCTTTTTCAGAGGGGCAATGGGTAGATACGAACTTCCGTCTCTTGGTTAGCGATTCAATGCATAACCCACTAGGCCCCCAGGCCTCATTCCCACTACTGTACACCTCACTCACTGCCATCGAGTCAGTTCCTATAGGACAGACTGTCGAACTGCCCCTGAAAGCTTCTGAGGCTGTCAATCTTCTTTTTTGGGGGCGGGGGGCAGCCTTGCTCCTGGAGAGCAGCTGCTGGATTTGAACCGCCAACCCAGTGGGCTGCAGTACCACACACAACCACTACGCCACTGGGGCTCAGCCCGAGGCTATCATCTTTCTCTGTTGGTGTAGCTGGTGGCTTTAAACTATGGATCTTGCAGTTCTCAGCCCAATGCCAAAGCCACAGTGTCACCAGGACAGCCACTCACTCACTTACTCACTCACTCTAGTGCCTAAGGCAAGATGGTCACCAAGAAACTTTCCTGGGGTTTTTTTGACCTGAAGGTCACTCCAAGGAAACAAGTTCCTTAAAGGATCCGGTTTCAAAAGGACACCTAAGGGCAATTGGCAACATGGACCCAACAAATCTGCAGCCCAGGAGAATGAAAAGGGTTTCTCACCTGCAAAATGAAACTATGGGGTACACTCCCAGTGTTCCACTGGAAGATGTTTAAATTCTTTAGGTTTAATAAAGGTTTAATAACCTAAATTCTTTAGGTTGCCATCTCAACCCCACAACAGCCCTGTGTGTGCCTGTCTTTCTTTTTCTTTCATTATTCCTGTTGCTCTTCTGTTTCTTTTTTTGTTTTTTTTTTTGTTTGTTTTGTGGACTCCCACTGCCCTCTGGTGGTGGGAGTAGGAGGCCCAGCCTTGCTCCTGGAGAGCAGCTCTTGGATTTGAACCTCCAACCCAGTGGACCCCAGTCCCGCGCACAACCACTACTCCACCGGGGCTCAGCCCGCTCTTCTGTTTCTACTTTTTTTCCCCCTTTCTTTCATTTGCTTTTCTGTTGTTTCTCTTCACCAGCATTGTTCCCCACAGGTACCTAGTAACTGTGAAGCCTTCCAGTGGTCTGAAAGAGTAGTCTCCTTACTCCCTTGAACATATCCCAAGAGTAATATGAGGAAGATGTTTGCATAGATGTATGTATATATCTGAGGGAGCATCGAAAAAGTCTGTGGAAAATGGAATTAAAAAATTATGGGCTTTTCCCATGAACCTTTTAAAGCTCCTGTATCTGTGAGGGAAACGAGCCCCTCACAGCTATCATGAGTCTGGTAGGCGCAATCATATGGTTATGATGTATAAAAATTATAATGGAGTCATAGGGTTTAGGCGAGCTAGGAGGGACAGTAACATGAAGAAGTCAGACACATTTATTAGTAGCATGCTCACCTCCTGAACAGCTTGATCTCACCAGCTAGGTCCCAGCACAGCTTGGTCTGAGAGGGCAGGAGGGTCTCTGCTCTTCATTTCTGGCCAAGGCCCATGTATACTTAAGGTAAAGTGACCAGACGTCCCGCTTTTTAACAATTTAACAACGTCTCGTAGTGTTTTAAAATTAAAATAAATATATCACAATACTATTTTTGCATTCTATGAACATTTTTGTTGCTCCATATAGATCAAATTTTTAATCAAGGCCTCCCCCCACCCACCCCTGGTCAATGGTGTCCCACTTAAAATCTGGTCACTTTAGAAGATGGGCGGACCCTACACTCAATATGGCAGCCTAACCTTGGTCTTCCTTGAGTGGGTTTGCCTTTCCTGGGCTCTCTTTCAGGGAAACAATCTACTACTAGCCTTATCAGAAGGGGGTGGGCCGTACTTAGGGTGTGACAGACTATACAGTCTGATTGCTCTAGCTTTTAAAACAGGGGGCCAGTTCATTGTCCCTCAGACTGTTGGAGGGTCAAACTATAGCTAAAACAACAACAATAAAAAAAACTATGAACATATTCACTGTGGGCCTGGGATGAGTCGGCTGCTAAGCAGGAAGGGAGTGGCAGCAAAACCACCTGGCTGGCTGGTTAAATGTCCTTGGTGGGCCGCATGTGGCCCCCAGGCCATAGTTTGAGGACCCCTGCATTAGATGGCTGACAACCCTCTGGGAGAATAACCTCTGACCTGCTCTCATTGACCTCCAAGTGTATAGTCATTTACCATGTGTAGCAAGCAGTCTTGGGTTTGACTTATATTTGGGGGAGACAACTTGGAAGAAATCCCTCACACTTCTATATTTGAAATGCAGCTGATTAACATGGCCCTTCTAGCCATAATCCATTATGTGATGTATTCTACATTCTAGCCTCTATACCTGTGGTTATAACTCCATTTGGGAGGGCATTTTCTGCTATGCTAATAACAGGATAAAGTGGAATTAAGTCTCCACTTTAATAGCTGGTGCGAATCAAGCTGTAATAACCCTATGTTTTCTTAAGGGTACAGTCTGCTGAAAAACAAAAACTACACCTTCAAGTCATTCCTCTGTGTACAAGAGTCATCTAGAAAGCACAAAAAAGACCCCAGGAACATTGAAAGAAGAGCCTTCAGTGGGGCACATTCAAGATCTCTGTCTGAAGTGACAGAGGCTGAGGCCAGAGGTACCAAAAGCTGTGACATGTAGATAATGAGACAGAGCAAAGGATCCAGGTCAAGGCCAGAGGTCAAGGCAAGGGGACCATGAGACAGGACAGGATAGCTGTGCAGCTAAGCTACAGGCAGACTTCTGAGCTCACAGAGGCAGAAGACAGGAACCACAAGACTGAGAGGCAGAGAATCAGAAAGAGAGCCAGCTACTGACTGAGAAGAGGTTGCTCCTGTGGACCAGGGACTGTATTCTTACTGTTTACTGATCCTGACTTATTGGAATCATCTCGTTAGCAGTGAAGGCTTTTTTGGTCTTCCCTGTAGGCTCAGAATTTTTTTGGGGGGGGGCATCACTGCTCTCCGGTGGTGGGAGTAGGAGGCCCAGCCCCACTGCTGGAATTGAACCTCCGTCCCAGTGGGCCGCAGTCCCGCACACAACCACTACGCCACTGGGGCTCAGCCCGAGGCTCAGAATTTTAAATTTGTATACTATCCCCAAACTCAAAGAACATGGAAAGATCACAATTTGAGTCATTCAAGGATGCCCAAACTGCTGCTTTAACATGGCATGAATGGAAGACTGTAGAAGGGTTAGAGATGGAGGCTCAGCCTTCAGAAATGGGAGTAGAAAGCCTTCGAAGCAGCTGGTGGTTTCAAATCACTGACCTTGTGCACTGTATCACCAGGGCTCTACTGGGAAACAGAAACAATACTGGGGGGAGAGATATCAGTGTGTGAGAAAGAAATCACGCCAAAGAAAAAGTTCCAAGTTTACACAGGCACCCAAAGGGCTCTTCACTGCTGTTGCCTGTGGGGAAACTGCTGGGACATGGGGGGGGAGTGAAGTTGTGGGCTCCAGGACTGCAGCCTGGCTGCGTTACATTGTATAGCAGCTGCTGGGAAAGAGTGCCAGAGCAAAACCTTTGGCTTTTTCAATTCCTCCACGGGGAGGTGTGGTTGACAATCCTGGCTGACCCCATAGGCTGAATCAACTTCACCTGACCCAAATGGGCCAATCCAGGTGGAATGTCCACCTAAGTATACCATTCTTCCTGGCCAGAAGCTTGAGCATGGGCAATGAATGCTCTTTGTCCTTATGCTAAACTACCTAACAATACCTTCAATTTTTTGGTGGGGGGAGGGAATCACTGTCCTCGGGTGGGAGTGGGAGGTCCAGCCTTGCTCCTGGAGAGCTGCTGCTGGATTTGAACCACCAACCCAGTGGGCCGCAGTTCCGCCCTCAACCACTATGCCTCTGGAGCTCAGCCCTCAATTTTGATATTTTAAAAGAGTTCTCTGATTTTATAACCATATTTTCTTATCAGATATACCAAATCAACCATTACCATCAAGTCAGTTCCAACTGAGAGCAACCTTCTATGAGAGCATGGATTTTCCAGGGCGGTGGCTCTTTAAGGAAGCCATGTCTTTCTCCCATGGTAAACCACCCACTTCGAAGCTGGCAGGTGACTGCTTAATCAATGAGCCATCAAAGGTCTTTTAATTTTGTGAAAATGACTTGGAGGTTAGAGATAACCTGGTCTGGCTTCCGTGAGTAGAAATATCCTTGGGTTTCTGAGACTGTACAATCTTTATGGGACTAGGAAATTAGTCATCCAACTCGTGACCCATTTAGGCTGAAGTGAAAGCTCAAAATCCAGTCTCCATGTAGATGTGGCCTTCACGGAGTTCTTTCTGAACATTAGCCTGCAAGATGAATACCTTTGCTCTCAGACAGAGTGTGGAGCTAAGCTCGTAAAGGCAGGGCAGGCTCTCCATCAGGGACCTGGCTGGGTATGTCCTTGATGGAACTGTAGTCCTCACATCACTGGTGAAGAGCGCCTTGAATCAATCTTGTAAGCTCTTCTGTCCAGCATAATGTGTGTGTCCTAATCATGGTTCCAATTCCACTTCTGTAGACCCACCTACAACAGTGACATACTGTTGACCTGTCATTTTGATTGTTTCATAACTCCTTCTTCATAAGCCCTTGTGATTATTTTGAGTCCGTTGAGACACTAAAACAGTGGCTCAGAGCACAGGTGATGGCTGGTGGAGACAAGAGGGCAACCAGCAGCTTCCAGGAGAATGGGGTGGGGGAGTCTCATGGAAGAAAAACCCAAACAAACTCACGGCCATGGAGTCCGTTCTGACTCAGAGGGCAGAGGAACTGCCTCTTTGGGTTTCCGAGGCTGTGCATTTTATGGAAGTAGGAAGCTGCATCTTCCCCAGAGCAGCTTCTGGGTTCGAACTGCTGACCTGTGGTTAGCCGCCCAGCACGTAACCCAGTAAGCCACTAGACTGCCCAAAGTATACGGTGGATGTGAGAGAAACCAGCCCCTGACAATACTGCGGGGTCAGTAGGTGCAACTGTTTGCTTATGAGATACAAATATGCAAGCAAAGTCTTCGAGAACAAGAGATAGGAGAGAGAGAAACAGGAAGGAGTCAGACAGTTCATGGTAGCCTGCTCCCCTCAGCTCCTCTTGGTGGTACACATAGATCTGGGAGGTGAGAGGGCAGGGAAAAACTCTCATGGGGTTTTATTTCTACCCAAAGCTTATATATCTTTGGGGACATGTAAGCTCCCTAGCTAAGGATTTGTGTCACAGGGAGGGGTTGTAACATAAGCAATAGAAGCAATTGGAGGGGAATGACGTAGGGGTGTGCAAGCAAGAGCAAAGGGAGGGAATAGGGGTAGATTTGTGACAAATGGGGGACCCCAGACTCAATATAGTAGCCTAATCATAGTCATCCTTGAGTGGTCCCACCTTGCCTTTGGGCTCTCCCTCAAGGGAACAACCACTATCCCAATCAGAAGGGACCTACCTAGTGTGGGTCAGACTATACAGTCTGGGAACTCTTCAGGGGGCCTCAATCTATGGCTCTCAGGCCACATGCGGCCCTGGAAGGAAATTTATCTGGCCCACAGGGTCTTTTTGCTACTGCTGCTGTCCCGTTTAGCAGCAGACTCATCCCAGCCCAGCAGTGAATTTGTTCATAGTTCGTTTTTTTATCACTATATCCCGGTCCTCCAACAGTCTGAGGAACAGTGAACTGACCCCCTGTTTAAAAAGTTTGAGGACCCCTGTTCGTCTAGATGACTGATAATCCTTAGGGAGAAAAATCTCTGATCTACTTTGGTTGACCTCCTAGTGTAGCAAGCAGTGTCTTGGGTTTGGCATATATTTGGGGAGACAACTTGAGAGAAATCTGTCTGTATCCCAGGAGTGGATACACATTCCCCTTCTGACCCCCACAGCTTGGAGCTAGGTCATCTCAAGAACCCACACCGGCTCCATTTAAACACCCTCAGGCAAGAGTGCAATGTGTCCAGCCTTCCCCAAACTTAGGGCAGTCCTTAGTGCTTCTAAAACTTACCACTTGTAACCCCTTTTTTCACTCAAGAAATTTGCAACAATTAGCAAGCAGTGCCAGCAACATTTCAGATAATATCACTGCGCATTTGATTTTCAATTAATTTTGGTTGCTATGCACTGCTAATTTTCGTGACATTCACCTTCAATCCTATGACCCCCAGATAAAATAATAATATACAATTTAAGAAGCCAGTTTCACTGAAGACAAAAGTATGCATAAGCAAATGTGGTGAAGGAAGCTGATGGTGCCCAGCTATAAAAAGATATGGTGTCTGGGATTTTAAAAGCTTGAAGGTAAACAAGCCCAGAAGCAACAAAGCCCACATGGAAGAAGCACACCAGCCCGTGTGACCACAAGGTGTTGAAGGGATCAGATATCAGGCATCAAAGAACTAAAATCATAGTCTTGTGAATGAGGGGGAGTGTAGATTGAGGACCCAAAGCCCATCTGTAGGCAACTGGACATCCCCTTACAGAAGGGTCTCAGTGGGAGGAAACGAGTCAGTCAGGATTCATTGATGAATCACAGCATTGATAACACACAGCTTTCCTCTAGTTTTTTGTTTTGTGGTGTTGTTGTTTTTTGGGCATCACTGCCCTCTGGTGGGAGTGGGAGGTCCAGCCTTGCGCCTGGAGAGCTGCTGCTGGATTTGAACTGCCAACCCAGTGGGCCACAGTCTGGCACACAACCACTACGCCACCAGGGCTCAGGCCTTTCCTCTAGTTTTTTAGTGCTTCCTTCCCACCCTACCCCCACTATCATGATCCCCGGCTAGACCAGAGGATGTACTCTGGTACAGATAGGAGCTGGAAACACAGATGAACCCCTCAGGACCAGTGATAAGAGTGGTGATACAGGGAGAGTGGAAGTAAGGTGAGGTGGGAAAAAAGGGGGAACCAATCAGAGGATCTACATATAACCTCCTCTCTGGGGGACGAGCAACAGAAAAGTGGGTGAAGGGAGATGTCAGACAGTGTAAGAAATGACAAAATAATAATTTATAAATTATCAAGAATTCATGAGTGAGGGGGAGTGGGGACGGAGGGGAAGAAATGAGGCTCTGATACCAAGGGCTCAAGTAGAAAACGTTTTAAGAATGATGAGGGCAATAAGTGTACAATGTGCTTGACACAATGGAAGTATGTATGGATTGTGATAAGAGTTGTACGAGCCCTTATAAAATGGGTAAAAAAAAGAAAGCCAGTTTCGTTAGCACAAGTGGAGGACTTTTGGCCCGTCGAAGCTGCCGTAGCGAGGGGGCGGGGCCAGAGGGGCGCAACATGGCGGCGCTGGACAGCGACGGTGAAGAGGATCTGGTCAGCTACGGGACGGGCCTAGATCCTTTGGAAGAAGGTACAGACCGGAAGGGGAGGCTGCGTCTGTGGAAACAGACATGGTCTGTGGTTCGGGAGGACGTCTGGTCCCGGAGGAGAGCGCCGAGGGGGACGTGGGCCGCTTGTGGGGCTGGTACAGATGAGCTCCAGAGCGGTGGGAGGCAGAAACCTGCTGGAGCCGCACGTGTGGGAATGGGCGGGCGGCGTCAGCAGTCTCTTCTCCAGCAGCGGCCGTGTGAGCCCCAACTTGAAGCAGGGAGGCTAGCTGGGCGGAGCGAACAGCAAGCGCAAAGGCTTGGGGTGCGGGTGGAGGGGCGCGGTCCCGAATTTGTAAATTGAGCCCTAAGCCGGAATGCGCGGCGCGGAGGAGTGAAGTCTGAGGGCTCGCGGGAGCCGCTGCATCTTTCGGCGTTTAGATTTTGAACCAAATGCGTCTTTGGCTGGTCTTACCCAAAAGAGAGGGAGCTTGTGTGTGTGTGTGTGTGTTGTTTTTTTAATTAATAGGGTTGGGGAGCGCCAGGGAATGGGCATTTTAATCTTCCTGGGCTGGTTTTTTAATTTTCCCCTTTTTCTCAATGCTGCTGCTCTTGTTGCCAGACTAGCAGCCACCTCCCCGGGTCCACTGCTGGCGGGCTCCGCTTTCAGGGAGAGCTGCGACTTTTTCTTCAATTCTCTATTTCCTATAAACAGTTACAATATTTTTATTTTTATTTTATTTTATTTTTATTTTAGGCATCACTGCCCTCAGGTGGTGGGAGTAGGAGGCCTAGCCTTTGCTCCTGGGAGCTGGAATTGAACCTCCGTCCCAGTGGGCCGCAGTCCCGCGCACAACCACTACACCACCGGGGCTCAGCCCTTGAACAGTTATAATAACTGGAAACTAATGCACGTTCATTGCCCCCCCTTCTCACCTCTCTTAGGAAAGGTGGAGAGAGCATAGTTTTTTTTTTTCTTTATTATTTTTTTATTTTATTTTATTTATTTTTTTTTAGGCATCATTGCCCTGGTGGTGGGTAGGAGGCCCAGCCTTTGCTCCTGGGAGAGAGGATAGTTTTAAAAAAATGTAATAAAAATATATGTGATAGTAAAAAAAAGTATTGCTGCTAGGTAAGGTTTAGTTAACCTTTACAGTAGACTGCCTCATCTTGGTCCTACTGAATGGAAAACTGCCAACTTTATAGTGAGCATCCCAGTGCTTACTTAACCCATCACACCACCAAACCCAAAGCAAACCAACTGCCATCCTATTGGTTCCAACCAATAGGTTCCCTATGGGACAGAGTAGAACTGTCAGTGTGGGGTTTTGTAACTCTGTGGTTGTGGCAGTTGTATACTCTTGTGCCAATTTCAGGATTGGGAATGTAGGGGTGGAGTCTAGCCTGTCAATCTGGAGATAGCCAATGAGACCTCTGTGTGGGCATGGCTTTTTTTCTAAGAATTCTGGGAAGTCTCGAAATATTTCCCCTTGAAGGGAAGAGACTTGCAAGACTCAGTCCTTGGGAGACATTGCAGCTGACAAGACACATGGCAGCATGCTGATAGACCCTGAGCCCTGGAAACTGGAGGAGCTACTGGAGACCCCTGCCAGCGCAGAGATGCTTCTACCGCCACTGGATACTGCTAATAGACCCTGAGCTCTGGAAACTGGAGGAGCCATGGGGAGACCCCTGCCAACGCAGAGATGCTTCTACTGCCGCTGGATATACAAGACACTGCACCCACTGGCCTGTGATTGTCCTGGTGCTGTCGCATGTGCTTCGAGAGTCGGAAGAAGACTTTATAGACTGGTATTGGACATATGAGCTAATATTGGACTTGTGACCTTGGACTGGACTAGGTTGTGATGTTTTCTTTCTTTTTAAAAAAAATTTCTTAAAAAATGTTTTTGTGATCTGTTCTTAATGTACAGTTACTCTTGTATATAAAACTCTGTCTTGACTGAGTGTCTTGAACCCTGGTGTTGTAGTGGTTGTTTGCGGGACTGCAGCCCAAAGGGTTGACAGTTCAAATCCAGCAGCAGCTCTCCAGGAGCAAGGCTGGGCTTCCTACTCCCACCTGGGCAGTGATGCCACAAAACAAACAAACAAACAAACAAACAAAAAAACTCTTATCTTATCACATAGGTGTGTCTATGAATTTGTTTCTCTAGTCTACCTGGACTAACACAGTGGGAGTTTCAAAACTCATTCACCTCAGTGCTACCCGTACTTTGTATATGGATCCACACAGTCGAATGCCTTTGCACTGTCAATAAAAATCACATAAACATCTTTCTGGTAGTTTCTGCTTTCAGCTATCTGATGTCAGCAATGCTATCCTTCATGTCATGTTCTTTTTTTTTTTTTCTTCCATGTTCTCTTCTGAATCCAGCTTTTATTCCTTACCGATGTACTGCTACCAACTGTTATTCAATGATCTTCAGCAAAATTTTACTTGTGTGTTTTGGCAGTCATGTGCTTATGTTAATTTCATGATTAAGATGTAGGGGTGGAGTCTAGCCTGT
The DNA here is from genome assembly GCA_004026705.1 of Nesogale talazaci. Taxonomy (NCBI): domain Eukaryota; kingdom Metazoa; phylum Chordata; class Mammalia; order Afrosoricida; family Tenrecidae; genus Nesogale; species Nesogale talazaci. The sequence continues at coordinate 17,370 of PVJH01009463.1, forward strand.
TAATCTGGAGATAGCCATTGAGTAGCCAATGAGGCCTCCATGTGGGCCATGGCTTTCTCCTGAGACTTCTAGAAACAAGAAGCCATGAGGGGACCCCTGCCAGTGCCAGAACTCTGCACCCACTGGCCTGTGACTTCGTGAGTTGGAAGGAGACTTTATAGACTGATATGGGGCATATGGGCTAATATCAGACTTATGACTTTGAACTGGATTGGGCTGGGGTGCTTTCTCAATGTCGCATTCCTCTTGTATACAAACCATTCCCTTATATCCATATGTGTGTCTATGAATTTGTTCCTCTGGTCTACTGGGACTAACACATGTTTGTTTTTTTTTTGTTTGTTTGTTTTTTTGGGGCATCACTGCTCTCTGGTGGTGGGAGTAGGAGGCCCAGCCCCACTGCTGGAATTGAACCTCTGTCCCAGTGGGCCGCAGTCCCGCGCACAACCACTACGCCACCGGGGCTCAGCCCCACATGTTTGTTTTTAATGATAGATAATTTTTTCTTTTTTTTTTTTTGGGGGGGGGGCATCACTGCCTCTGGTGGTCATGGGCGCTACCCAGTGCTGCTCCTGAGAGCTGCCGTTCGATTTGAACCGCCAAGCCCGCGGGCCGCCGTCCTGCACTCAACCAGTTACACCGCCAGGGCTCAGCCCGATAGTTAGATAATTTTTATGTTCTGTGGTATCGCCTTTCTTTAGAATGAGCACCAATAGGAATCTCTTCCAGTCATTTGGCGAAGAAACTGTCTTCCAAATTTCTTGGCATAGATGAATGAGTGAGTGCTTCCAGTACTTTATCAGCTTGTTAAAGCATTTTATTTCTATTTCATCAAATCCTGGAGCCCTGTTTTCTTGAACGCCTCCAATGGCACTTGGACATCTTATTTTCAGTGCCATTGCTTCTTGATCATGAACTACCTCTCGAAATGGTTGAATGTTGACCAGTTCTTTTTGGTACAGTGACTATGTATTTTTTCCTTTGCTTTATTGTAGAGCAACTAAATCAAAAGGAAGAAATGATGAAGTAAGATATCTGAACTTGTTACACTACCTTAAGAAAAGGTGGGGTGGGGAACTCAATCACAATTGAGTGAATATGCTGGCTCAGTTAAATTTAGGCCTAATGGGTGACTAAGGGCCATAGTCTATTTCAGACTAGTAGCCTATTTTCTTCTTAATGATTTTGACTTTTGTTCCACATTATTCTTCTCTTTCCAGGGCTTCCTGATGTGATTTCTTTCAAAGTAGTTGGCTGTGGTGGTCAGGCAGCATCTAGCTTTTCTGATTTCTTGATTGTGGAAGCAAACCTCAGCATCTACAACCCAGAAAGTTCATCAGAGTAATTGTTATCATATATCTGATTTTCTTTGGTATAGTTATAAAGAGACCAATAGTTGCACCGTAAATGACCACTGAGAAGCTTAGCAAAATCCCATGTGGTCCTGAGGCCCTAGATTCAGACACTCATCCCTCAAGGTAATTGGTTATGTCTGCCTCAAGGTGTTTGCCCTGTATGCTCTACTATATTCATGAATATCTTTGAGCATAAGGAAATATATATGTAAAACTGGCTTCTGTCAGACTTAGGTGTATTCATGGATGTGGTCCCATTCCATTTCCCACAGCTGTTCAGTTTGCAAGTCTACCTATGCGTTCACTCCCGTCGTTGTTCAGTGCCATTGAGTCTGTGCCAACTCAGAGCGACCCTCTGTCCAAGAGCTTGAAGCACTGCCCAGCCCTGTGGCATTCTCACAATTGTTCTTGTGCCTCAGCCCCTTGTCACAGCCACCGTGTCAGCCCTTCTTATTGAGGGCATTCCTCATTTTTGTTGCTCCTCTACACGACCAAGTACGAAGTCCTTTCTCCAGGGACTGGTCTCTCCTGACAACATGTCCAAAGTACTTGAGACAAAGTCTCGTCACCAATGCATCCTGGTTGCATGTTTGATAAATTTCAGACTGAAGATGTCAGTAAAATGTTTCAATATCTTCATCACTAACCTTTGTGGTTGGTATATAAATTTTAATTATAGCTATATTGCATGGATTTCCTTGAAAGCGGGTAGATATAATTTTATCACAGACAGCATTGTACTTCAAGGTAGATCTTGAAATTTCCTTTTGAATGATGGTGCTACACGATTCCTCTTGATGGTGTCATTCCCAGCATAATCATATGATTTTCTGATTCAAAATGGCCAATACCTGTCCATTTCAGCTCACTAATGTTCAGGATGTCAATCTTTATGCATTTCATTTCATTTTTGATGACTTTCAATCTTTCCTAGATTAATACTTTGTACATTCTAAGTTCCAGTTATTAACAGATTTTGGAGTTGTTTCTTTTCACCCTGAGTCATGCCCCACCAGCACGTGGAGATCCAAAGGCTTCACCCCCACGGGGTCTACTCCGTTCACATTATGATGATCATCTCTACTTCAAGAAGGCCCTTCTTCCTCAGCCTATTGTGCGTGGCTTTAACCTGAGGGAGAGAAGCCTGGGTGGCACAGGGGTTAAGCATTGGGCAGCTCCACGGGGGGAAAGTCTTTCTAGTCCCATAAATAAACACTTATAGTCTTCAAACCCATAGGCGCAGTTTTACACTGTCCTAGAAGGTAGCACGAGTTAGCATTTGTTTTTTCAGTCTGACTTGAGGGGCTCACCATCTGGCACTATCTCTGACAGTGTTTTTCTTCTATTCATTAGGTCTTCGGTATCTGACAGTGTTTTGATACTGTCTATGGAGTTTTCAGTGTCTAATTTTTCCAAAGTGTGACAGCCTATTTCTGTTCTTAGCCTGAGGCTCTGTTGAAACCATTCACTCAGGGTGCCCCTGCTGGCATAGCTTCCAGCATCAAGCAACACAGCAGGGCAAACTGACAGACAGGTGGTGGATTGTCTGTATAATAGCTTTAAACTGTAACTCTTCCTTTGTACCCCTTCCAGTGTCTTCCTTTGCCATCATCATGTTTGTTAACTTCCCTCTTATTCTATCCCCTCCCCTTGCACCCAAGTAAACCTCTGTCTACTGTCTAGTTAGTGATTTATCATCGTTTCCCTTCCAGCATCAAAGAGTGTTTCTTTTGGTGTGGAAATCTTTTCTTTACTTTTCATAATAGTGGAACATTTGTTCTCCAGATTCATCTAGGGTTTGAAGGACTTCAAGACTTCATCTTGAGTCTTAACATTGCTCAGTATTACATTGTGTGTGTATGGGTACTGTATTTGTCTGTTTTTTCATTGGTGCACATTTAGGTTGTTTCAGCCCTTTTCCTATTCTGAATAGTGCGGCAGTGAACATAGGTGTGCATGTTCTCCATTTGTGTCAGGACCCTTTTTTCCAGGCTGTATATCTAATAATGGAATTGTGGGATCATATAGTAATTCCATTTTCAAACTTTTGAGTAAGGCACCATCCTGGTTTCCATAGTAGTCGTACCCTTTTGCAATCCCACTAGTAGTATATCAGGGGGCTGCCATTTAAACCCATCAGCTCCTCTGTGGGATAGATAGTTAAGGCTGTCTGTTCCTGTAAAAATTTACAGCCTCAGAAACTCTATAAAAGGTCACTATGAGGGGCTGAGCCCCGGTGGCATAGTGATTGTGCGTGGGACTGCGGCCCACTGGGATGGAGGTTCAATTCCAGCTCCACAGAGCAAAGGCTGGGCCTCCTACTCCCACCACCTGAGGACAGTGATGCCCAAAAAACCAAAAAAAAAAAAAAAAGTCACTATGAGTCATTTGAATGGAGTAGGTGCTCTGGTGGCATAGTGGTTACGAGTTGGACTGTGAGCCCAAAGGTCAGCAGTTTGAAACCACCAGCTACTACTCAGGAGAAAGACTGGCCTTTTTTCTCCCACAAACAATGAGTCTCAGAATCTCACAGGACAGCTTTCCCTGCCCTGTAGGATCGCTATGAGTCTGCATTAGCTTGAGGGCAGCGAGGCCACCTTGGAATCCATTCGATACAGTATGTTTTTAGGTGCTCTTCACCTTCCCAAAGATACCCTAATTTGTTAGAGTTCTCCTCCAAAGTATGGGACTAGAGCATTTCTTTCTTTCTTGTTTCTTCTAACAGTTTTATTGGTATATAATTCACGTACCATACAATTCACTGTTTTAAATACATTTAGAAGAATACATTTCAAAGCATTTTCTTCATCCTTATACCCATTACTATGGACTAGGTTTCTTTCTTTCTTTTTTTTTTTTTTTGGCATCACTGCCCTCAGGTGGTGGGAGTAGGAGGCCCAGCCTTTGCTCCGTGGAGCTGGAACTGAACCTCCATCCCAGTGGGCCACAGTCCCGTGCACAACCACTACGCCACCGGGGCTCAGCCTAGGTTTCTTTTTTATAGTCCAGGATTGCATTGGCTTGGTGGACAAGCACCTTACCATGTGATGTCACAGAATTTGTTGACAAAGATTCTTTAGGAGTTTCAAATCTAGTTGAGACCAAAAGTACAAATTTACAAGCCCTTAAATGTATGAGGTCAACAGGAAATGACCCAGGTTAACCACCAGCCAGCAGGTGAAACCTGAGCAGGAAGGAGGAGATTACTGGTGAGCTGGCCTGCCTGGGGTTGCCCTGGGTGAAGCCAGGTGGCAGTGTGTGCAGGTAGGGCTATGCCGGCTGTTAGACAGTACCTTGGGTCTCAGCTACGTTTCTGGCTCACAGCTTTAGGAAATGATTGTTGTAAGTCATTCAATTGCTTGATCTGTATTTTTCTCAATTGTAATTTTTGGATAGTGCACTAAACCTGAAATGAAGTCAATGGCCTTCATTGAAGGGGAAGGATAGGGCATTTGATTTGTTTAATTTTTTTTAAAAAGTAAATTACAGCTGAGCCCCTGTGGCGTAGTGGTTGTGCGCGGGACTGCGGCCCACTGGGATGGAGGTTCAATTCCAGCAGTGGGGCTGGGCCTCCTACTCCCACCACCGGAGTGCAGTGATGCGCCCCCCCCCCCCCAAAAAAAAAAAAAAAGTAAATTACGTGGGAGAAATTTTTTTTTCTACCTAAAAACATCCACTAACTTCTCTGTTTCAGAGAATTAAAATTCTCTTTAAGCACTTTGAAGTTAAAATGCAGTCTGGCTATACTTTACAGCACAGTATACTAGACACAGTATACTACACCGTACAACACAGTATACTAGACTGGTGCAGAGTCGCTCCCTGCTTGTCATCAGGTGGATGGATACAGACAGGAGGTGCCGACATCCATGGCAACCCCACTCCGGTATAAGAGAAAGGAAGCCCTGACCTGGGCTGTCCCATGGCTGGATCTTGAAAACATGCTGAGTGCAGCCACTCAGTCACAAAGGCAAATATTATATGACCTATTAAATGCAAAAAAGGAGCCCTGGTGGCATAGTGGTTACAGATTAGGCTGTGATCTGTAAGGTTAGCAGTTGTAAACCACCAGTCACGTGGGGTGCGGGGGAAGACGGGCTTTCTATTCCTGTAAACAGCTCCCATCTTTGAAACCCGCCGGGATAGTTCTACTCAATCCCACAGGTTTGCTTTGAGTCTGTTTTGACTTGATGGCAGTAAGTCTGTTTGGGTTTTTTGGAAGGGGGAGGGGACTTTATATGCAACAGGCACAGGAGTAGAGACCAAAGATTATCAGTTTCCAGGGGTTACCCAAGGGTAGTCCTTGCTCAGGGGCACCAGTTTTGGTGGCCCAGTGGTCCAGAGCTGCCGGAAAAGTTGATTAGAGTTAGGGGTCACTGTGGGAGAGAACTGGCTCACAGGGTTTCAAAAGCTGTACTCTTTATGGAAACACACTGCTAACAGCTGGCACGTTCACAGCTGAGTGCTTTAACCGCTAAGCACCCAGGACTCACAGGGTCTTGCGAGGCAGAATTTACTCATTGGCAGGGGGTGTGGGGTTTGGTTGGAGTTTCTGTGGTGGAGGAGGATGGTGGTACTGGCGGATAGCATGATGAGCAGAGTACCTCTACTGGGACTTGAAATATTGTCCAATTGGCATATGCTTTGTTGTATATATCCTCACAATTTAGAACGTGATGATAACTATGGTAACAATGAAATCATTAAAAAGGAAGAAAGCGGGAGCATGGAGGCAGTGACCTGCGAGGAAAGGCCTTCAGCATGTCCCTCCTTTTTCCTTAGAAACCCCTTCTTATCTCTGGAGCGTTCATTTTGGGACCATTTTCTTTCTCTATTGTGCCCTTGAACACAACAACAACAACATCCCTGAGTCTTCCAACTTATGGTGCTCCTTTATGACAGAGTAGAACTGCCCTAGAGGGTTTCTGAGACTGTCAGTCTGTACTGGAGTGGACTGTCTCATCTTTCTCCTGCAGCGTGCATGCTGGGGGGGTGTGTGTGTGAGAACACAGACCTTGCAGATAGCAGTCCAACACTTAACCCACAGGGCCACCACACTCCTTCTACCCAACCCAACTCAACCAGATCCACTGTCATCGTGGATTGGACTGAGAAGTTTAGGTGTCTAGGGTTTAGGGGACTGTAAAGTTCAACGGAAGTAGACAACTTCATCTCTCTCTCGAGGAGGGGCTAGTGGATTCAAATTAATGAGCTTGTGGTTAATAACCTGTAGGTTAATATAACCTACAGGACCACCAGGCTGCTGCCCTACTCTCCACTTAAAACTGCAGGTGAGGTGAATCCCTTCCCAATCCCCAACATACCAGTGGCCCTGCAGTACAGTGCCCAAGGCCACCACACTCTCATTCCATCATTCCTTCCCCGGTCTCCACATCTGCTAACGTCCTCTATTTTCACCTTCCATTTCCTCAAGGCAGTCAGCGCCTCTGTCAGATGGCTTCTCAGTCTGCAGCTGTCACGCATGGTCCTCATGCCCTTGGGGCCTATGGAGCCAGGGTCCTTGCACCTGATCAGCAGTGTTTCTGTACAGCATATTGCCTCTGCTGGGCTTTGAATGCCTTGGAATAGGGTGGGCTATGCCGAGATTTCCTCAGCCAAAGTCTGGACAGAGCTGCCCTGTGCCAAGTCTCTCTGTGAGCTGTCAGCTGGGGAATGAGCAGAGGACTTGATGCGGGGTGTTACTGGCTGGTCTGCAGGCAGAGATCTGCCTTCAGCCTTATGCCTATTTCTAGGGTCAGCTGACCTAATCTGAGAAGGGTGATCAAGGAGCCAGTGCATGTAAAAGGAGGGAAGGCCTAGAGTTTCCTTGTTGGTGGTTAGAAATGACATCTTCATGACAAGCACCTGTGGACCCTGTTGGCCACACTGCTTGGCCCTTGAGACCTCCACCCAGGTTCCACTTAGCTCTCTGTAGATCTCCTCTCCCTTTCAGCACGGAGGCATCTGAAACCCAACAAGAACAGCACCTGACGCTAAAAAGCCTTCCTTTCTCATCCTGACCAGAGCTGGGTTTCAGCCTAGAACTAATCCGGTTCCCAGGAGATTTGGGGCCATGTCTGCAGGGAGTGCTGGCAGTTAGAACTTGTGAGGTATTGCGGGCAGTAACCGAGTCCAGGGTTGCTGCGATGGGCAGGACAAGCCCCCCCACCCGAGAACGATCCTGCCCTGACTGTCCTTAGTGGCCCAGAAACCTGCCATAGGCCATGTGGAGGGTACAGGCATGAGGACAGCCGTTCTACGAGATGGGGAACACTTGGTTTATGGGACCAGAGCTATAATTCAGTTCTTTCAAGTGAAATACAATTTAGCTACACTGTGATCTGGTTCTGCTGTGCTCACTGCCCAGGTCTTCCATCCTCCAGCCTGACTCCTCAATTGATAGCACCTCACCAGAGAGGAGAGGGCTTCCCAAAGGGAGGAATTCATAGGGGAAAGAGATTTTTTTTAAAAAAGTTAAACTTCTTAAAAAAAATAAGTTATTCGGCTGAGCCCCGGTGGCGTAGTGGTTGTGCACGGGACTGGGGCCCACTGGGTTGGAGGTTCAAATCCAGCAGCCTCCTGGAGCCTCCTGGCTGGGCCTCCTACTCCCACCACCAGAGGGCAGTGATGCCCCCAAAAAAACAAAACAAAAAAAATAAACAAACAAAAGTTATTCATATATCATTACAATTTAATCATTCAGTCATATTAATAGATTTGTATAATCATCACCACAATCAATTTCAGAACATTTTCTTCTCATAACTATTGTTAGCTCTCCATTTCTCTCCATTCAGGGAGGGAGATTTGGAACTCCAATCTCTTGATCTTCTGAACCTGAGCTCTTGACTCCCTGGCTGTGAGTGACCAGACACATGGGACCCGAGTTTTCCCATGTGTTCGCATTTATGAAGCTGGCGTCATTCCCTAACCGCACACAGGGACTGAGGCTCCACCTCGCCTCCACTGCCCAGCTAGAGCAGCCTGCTGCTCTCAAGTGTTCGTCGTCTGCCTTCTTGCTAGTCACCGTTTTTTGGGGGGAGGGGGCATCACTGCGTCTGGTGGTCGTGGGCATTACCCAGTGCTGCTCCTGAGAGCCGCCGCTGGATTTGAACCGCCACGCCCAACTTTTTAATTTTTTGAAACAATTTTATTGGCATACAATTCAAATATCATTCAATTCAGTAGTTCACTCATATTAAAAGAGTTACATAATCATCACCACAATCGATGTTAGCACGAAGCTGAAACACTAGGGGGTTAGAAAGCCAGGTGATGCTCGGTGGTGCTGGAAGAGAGATTGCCACATTTCTCCTGTCCCCCGACACCCAGATTTCAGCTCCATCTGTCTTGGCTGAGCCCCGGTGGTGTAGTGGTTGTGTGCGGGACTGCGGCCCACTGGGACGGAGGTTCAATTCCAGCAGTGGGGCTGGGGCTCCTCCTACTCCCACCACCGGAGAGCAGTGATGCCAAAAAAAGAAAAAAAGAAACATATATCAACTCCATCTGTCTGACACCCGTCTTCTCCTACTCCACTGCCCTGCCTCCAATGGAGGCCAGTTTTGCTGAAAATGTCTTTACCCTAAATAAGGAATGCTTATCATTAGCACCGTAATGACACTGATAAAATATGTTCTTTTTAATACCTATGAACTACTAAAGTATAGGCTTAATTGTTTGAGTTTATGTTCAAAAAATGAAAAATTATCGTTAAAAAATGACAAGTCCCCTAAATGTATTCTAACCTGCCTTCCCCTTCCTTCTCTTTCATTCAAAACGTTCTCTTTAGGTGAAAGACCGAAGAAGCCCGTCCCTCTTCAGGAGCAGACTGTCAGAGATGAGAAAGGAAGGTACAAGCGATTCCATGGGGCCTTTAGCGGCGGTTTCTCTGCTGGGTATTTCAATACAGTCGGCTCGAAAGAAGGTAAGGCTTTCCCAGTGATGGCGGCTGTAGGCCCCCCTCCCTGTTTAAATGTCCTCTTTACACATGGTTGACTCTTGTGCTCTTTGAATACTTGGCATGTTTCCAGAGTGAACTTGGGTTGGTTTATTGATGACAAGTGTAAGAGTTTTCTTCCACTGTCTTTTAAATCAACCAGGTGACTTAGCTAATTAATGACTTTCACTTCCTGTGTGTCTTGCTGCACACCAAGTGCTCCCCAACAGTCATTCTTTCGATCATTGACTATGCATTCATTCCCACATGACTCAGAGACAAGGTGGCCAGGTGGCACAACTATGCTGTGAGTGGCTGAGGAGTCACGTTGGAAGGAGAAGCTGTGTGGGAAGAATAGCCTGCCTGATGTCAGGGCTGCTGTTTGTCTCGTACATGCCCTTACCCTGGAGAAGGCAATGAAAATGTTCCCACCATTCCCAATAATAAGTCCCATAATGTGTAAAGTACTGTGCTTGAAAACATTTGTTTTATACTTTATTATAAAGTAGGTGAAGATTTAAAGAGCAGGTCATCAGTTTTCCCTGCCCCTTTTTTTGTTTTATTTATTTATTTTTTGTGTGTGTGTTTTTTGTGGCACCACTGCCATCTGGTGGTCGTGGGAGCTACCCAGGCTTGCTCCTGGAACAGCCACTGGATTTGAACCGCTAAACCCGTGGACCGCAGTCCCGCACTCAACCACTTACGCCACTGGGGCTCAGCCCTCCCCTGCCCCTTTTGTCTAGTTGACATTAGATTGATTATTAGCAAGATATAAAAGGTGTATTGTTCACGTGAGGGTATACTATAGCCGAGAGTAGAGCGATCTTAGTTGCCTCAGCAGTGGTGCAGGTGGGGCACATGTAAGCTGACAGTCCACTTAGATATGCTGTGCCTTTTTTTTGGTAAACATTCATTTATTTTATAAATAGACATGTATTGAGCAACCTTAGTTGGAACTGGGCCAGGGCTTGGTTGTACAGCAGAAAGCATAATACAGACTCTACCCTTAAGGATCTCAGCAGCCTTTTGGGGAAACTGAGGGACTGATAAACAGTAATTACAAAACATTGTGTTAGAGGGAAGCACAAGGTGCCAGCCTATGGGCAGGCAGCAGGGGATGACAGTTTCGGAAAGCATGTGTGCTCAGTAAGAGAAAATAGCTCATGTGCCTCGCTATCCTGCTGTGTCTTTTAATGGCTTACTAGAGAAATGTTTTTTAACTGGAAGAAAATGGCTCAGTTATGAGCAGAAGGTGAACTGACTGATGTAAGTGGGGATTGCCAGGAACAAGCTGCAGAAAATAACTTCAGTTTGTCGTTAGCGGGTGGTTTTAAGTCTGTGTGTGCGGTGTGCTACATCATTGTAAACCAGAACACAGGCTGAAGTTCTAAACTCTTGTCTTTCAAGGATGGACGCCCTCTGCCTTCATATCTTCACGACAGAACCGAGCAGACAAGTCTGTTCTTGGCCCTGAAGATTTTATGGATGAAGAGGTGGGTGTGTGGCGCCGAAATAGCCAGTTAGCCGGTGGGATGGCTGTGCTGTCACCTTATCCCTTCTCAGAAAATCCCATGTGTGGTTTCCTCTTGTTTTGTTTTTAAAATAATTTTATTGGGGGCTCGTGCATCACTTATCACAATACATACATATGTATACTGTGCCAAGCCCCTTTGCCTGCCTGCTGTTGTCATCATTCTCCAAATCTCTGCTTTTTCTCCTCTTGTTTTTTTTTTTTTCGGGGCATCACTGCTCTCCGGCAGTGGGAGTTGGAGGCCCAGCCCCACTGCTGGAATTGAACCTCCGTCCCAGTGGGCCGCAGTCCTGCGCACAACCACTACGCCACCGGGGCTCAGCCCTTCCTCTTGTTTTTTAAGGCTTGATTTTGGATGTGCTTGTATTAGACTGTCCTACATATGAACAGCTTTCTGCTTACTGAAGTAGCATTTTATGCTGGCCTTGTTTCTAAAGTCTGCTGTGTAAGGAGAAAGCCAGGACTGGGCCAGAATACTTGAAAAGTCACCAGATTGCCCCCTATGGGCAGTAGCCAGGGTTTTGAGACTTCCCCAGTGGCGGCAGTGTTAAGGAATAGTGAGTGGCTAGAGGGGAGAGAGAGTCACAGGATTGTCTGGGGCACATTGTTGGAGACTCCGAACACCCACTTCCTACGGGGAAGTGGAAGGTGTGAAGTGCACCCATCAGCCAGCGAGATGCAGTCCATTCACTGTTAAAATTTAACCTCGGTTACCATTATGCCCAGTGATGGAGTCACTTGTGAAGATTCAGAAAATACTTCTTTTTTTCCCCCAATGATTTTATTGGGGGCACTTACAGGTCTTATAATATTCAATACATTATTTGTATCAAGCATGTTTGTACACATGTTGCCATATTCATTTCCAAATATTTTCTACTTGAGCCCTTGGTATAAGCTCCTCTTTCCCCCTGCCCCCTCTTTTTTGTTTTGTTTTGTTTTGTTTTTTGTGGACATTACTGCCCCCGGTGGATGTAGGAGACCCAGCCGCCCTCTTTTTTTTAATGAATCATTTTATTGGGGGCTTCAAAAAGTACTTCTATGGGGTGCTTTGAGCTTCAGGTAAGAAGAAAGGTAGGATGCTTTCTGATTTTGGCCAGCATAAGAGGCCATCCGTATGGAGGAACACGTGTTGGTGAAGTCCCAGACCCTCTGCCCTCAGTCATCCTCTGTGTGGTCTTAATTCCTCTAGTGCCTTCTGGCATGGCCAGGACAAGGTCCAGTGGAAAGATTTTTTTCCTGGTGCTTTTTCTTGGACTCAAAGACATCTTTCACGCAAGTCCAGCAGAGCGCTTTCTCTCAAGTCTGCCCAGACACATTGTTTCACAACCTTTTCCAAAGTTTCCCTTATAGAGGAATGGGGTCAGAACAAGTAGCTTGTTGAGAAATGAGCCCTTCCTATCTCTTCCCTGCCCCAACACCGGGTGCGCCCACCACTGGGGAAGTGCACTGCAGCTCAGTGGAGAGCACCAGAGCCCGGTGAGGTGAGGGCATGGTTAGGCAGCCACCACTAGGCTCTGGGTGACACACACGCTCTTGCCCCCAAGCTCATCCTTGCACATCCTCACAGGGCTGGCTGGTTGTGAATGGAACACTGACTCTTGCTACACTAATCTCTGAGCAATTGTCACCAAGGACTTGGCCCTCACTTGTGTGCCCATGTCCCTGCTTGGCAGTCATGCCTGTTGTGGCCACACGAAGCTGCCTCCGGCATGATCTGCCCTCAGCCACTGACCTTCCCTTCTGTGAGGGCCCAGCTTAAAGTCCTTCGGCGATGGCAGCCACCCTCTGATCTTTAACCAAGTTCTGTCATTGTAACTTCTTTTTGTAAAAGGCAGGGAAAGTGATGTTATTGTGTTCACAGAGGACTGCAAATCTGGATTTTTTTTTTTTTTAAGGATCTTAGTGAATTTGGGATAGCACCTAAGGCAATTGTTACCACAGACGACTTTGCTTCCAAAGCCAAAGACCGGATACGCGAGAAGGCCAGGCAGTTGGCAGCGGCCACCGCCCCAATTCCTGGAGCCACTCTGCTCGATGACTTCATAGCTCCTGCAAAGTGAGAAGAACTCAAGTCTGCCCTTTCTTTCTGTTCGGGGCTTCCCTCCAGCTTTCTTAGAGGTCATCTGGTCAGAAGGAAGGGGACACTGGCATGGATATTGGGCTATGTGGGGGGCTCACATGCTCCTGTCACTGACCATGCTGCGGGGGCTCAGAGAGGTGGCCACCCTTTTCAGAGCTGGGTAGCTGTCTTCCTGCCTTCTCTTTCATAGGCTTTGTGGATACTCGCTTAGCTGGTTTATTCTACCTGCTTTCATTCTGCAAACCAACCAGTCTGTATGTCAGTGTGCTGCCTGACCGTAGCAGCTCTCGGCATGCCTGGTTGCCCTGGCCACAGGCTTGAGAACTCCCTGGAGTCAGTGTGTGCTCCAGCCAAAAGAAGGGTGTTTGAGCGATGCCCCCTGCTTAGGTGTTCAGCCTTTGAGGCTGCAGTGATAGAGTCGCACGGTTCTAATTGGGGGGGCGGGGGGGTGGGGGAGGAGAGAGAGAGAGAGAGAGAGAGAGATCTCGATCTCAGACAGGACAGTTGTGTGAGCCGGGATTCAGGAGTTGGTCATGACATACTGTTGTTTAAGGTTGTCCCCAAAAGTTCATTTTTAATGCTCTGCCATCCTAGATTGTCTGTTGGTTTTGAGTTGCTGCGGAAAATGGGGTGGAAGGAAGGACAAGGAGTTGGTCCCAGAATAAAGAGGAAGCCACGCCAGCAGAAACGTGGTGAGTGTCCCAGGGGCCATTCCTCCTGTGGCATACCTTGAAATGGTCGCATGCGTCTAGACACCAAGTTACTGGTTCAGCACAGGAGCCTGGCTTTCAGGCTTTTTACCTGTAACTTACTGTCACTTTCCAGAAGCATCGTACCCTTACATTTCCACCAGCAGGGTCCCACTTGTCTTTGCTCTGTGCTGTGTTGACATGGCGTGATGGTATTAGTGCTACCACACGCAGCCATCGTTTCCTGTGTATTTGTTGTCCTTGGTCTTCCAAGTCAAGGTGTGGGCTCTTTGAGGGCAGTGGTCATTTCTTCCGGGTCCTCGGGGGACTTGAGCAGTGACGTCACTCACTGAGAGGAGACTAGACTGGGGGCAAATAGTTCTGGAGTGATCACCCTCAGACCCCAAAGCTGTCACACCTTGTCCAAGTGCGGATGCGCTCCTGTGGGCCTGCCAGGAGGTAGACTCGGAGCCCTGGTGCTGGTTTGGGCCACACATGGGGCTCCTGGCTCCCGGCCAGCAGTTTGAACCCTCTCGCTGGTTCCGGGGAGAAGGATGGAACTTCCTATTCTCGTCAAGCTGACAGTGAAACCCACAAGGGCAGTGTGTCAGAAGTATTCCGGGAGCAGTGAGTTTGGTGTGGTTTTGGATCTCTCCATTTCAATCCCTCGTAGCTAATGAGTTTGGAATGTCTCTCATAGATCCCGGAGTCAAAATCTACGGCTGTGCATTGCCCCCAGGGCATTCAGAAGAATCTGAGGTACAGTGCATCCTACCCACCTTGCTGCTTGGTGTTTAGGGAATTGGGGGTTGGGTTGGGACTTGTTTTAGCAACCAGTCAAATCCTGTCCCAGTGACACCCTGCACTCCCTCCCGCCATGTGATGTGTTCACAGGAGGCCAGCACCGTACTGTCTGCTCAAATCTTGAAGTGGGGTCATTTGTGCATGTGGCATCTGCCCGGGGACGTACTTTCATTCTCTGTGACAGTATAAGTGGAAGCCTGCTCATTTTCCTGTGTGTAATTAATCCCTGCATTTAAAAATAGTGTCTGCCACATTTACTTTAGGCCACACGTGACTCACCTTAGTCCTCCTTTAAACATTGGAAACAGGATGAAGATGATGACTACCTGCCGGAAAATGCCACCTTTGCACCCAAAGACGTCACACCTGTGGATTTTACACCGAAAGATAACGTTCACGGACTGGCTTACAAAGGCCTGGATCCCCACCAGGCACTGTTTGGAGTTTCTGGAGAACATTTTAACCTTTTCAGTGCGGGATCTGAGAGGGCCAGTCATCTCTTGGGAGATGCTGGGCTGAGTAAAGGACGGAAGTTGGGAATGTCAGGCCAGGTAAAGACATCATTGCATAAATGTGGAGCTACTACAAAATGCGGGGCTCTCCTGTCTGTGTGCTGCTGGCGTTGGGTATCGGTGTGGTGAGCCGGAGGACAACAGCCTGAAACCCAGCTCACAATGGCTCTTACCCCTGTGCCCGCTCTTCTGGCTGAGGCTGTCTTCTTTGTTGATGACCTTGCACTTTACCAAGCACAACACTCTTCTTGACAGACTGGCCTCTCCTGAGAACATGCCAACATTTGTCACCCTCAATTCCAAGGAGCATTCTGACTCACTTCCTCCATGGCTGATTTGTTTGTTTTGGTAGTCCACGCTTCTGTCAGTGTTCCTTGCCCACTCATTGTTTCTGGACTGAGTGAAGGCTGGGGAGTGGTTATATTATACAGTACTCGCTTTCTGGCTTTCAGTGGTGTGGGCCTGAAACCCTTTGACACAGCTGCCAGCTGTCTGCCTGCCTCAGCTTCCGTCTGAGCTGTGCTGCCTCCGAGACCCTCTCCTCGTGCTGCATGCCCCGGGCTGCGAGCACAGGTTTAGTTTTCAGTCAGGAGCCTTGGAAAGAGGGAGAGCTTTTGCTGATGACACATCCCCTCCAATCCACTCAGAGGGTTTGCGGTTTATTTTTCTGAAAGTGCATTTAGAAGATGGCTTTGATTTCCCATTATTGCCTTTTATTTCCAGTATGTTTCCCCCCCAACCCTTTTAACAAGTCTTAACTGGAGGCCATTCTCTATGGAGCTAAAATCCTCACAGGGGGCTGAGCCCCAGTGGTGTAAGTGGTTGAGTGCGGGACTGCGGCCCATGGGCTTGGCGGTTCAAATCCAGCAGCGGCACTGGATAGCGCCCACGACCACCAGAGGCAGTGATGCCCCCCCCCCCCCCCCAAAAAAAATAAAATCCTCACAGGGGCCATCAGATGAGCAGTGGCCTTCAGGCCTTGGCTGGAGCACTGGCCCAGGCAACGCTGAGATATAGGTGAACATTTATGCATTTCTCCTTCGGAGGCCCCCGTCTGTCTGCCCCTGCACTTATACACCACTTGTGTGGATGCCGTACTCTTCTTCCCAGGCTGAGACCTGAGCCTGCCACCGGGGCTGGAGGCCAGCTCCAGGCCTGGACGTAGTTGTCTCGTTGCTGTTTTCTGAGAGACTTGAGAGCGTTTCTCGGTGGCTCCTCACGTGGTCATTTCAATGTCTCTGCTCTATATGCCACCTTGTTTTCTGAAGGCTTTTGGTGTCGGGGCCCTGGAAGAGGAAGATGATGACATATATGCCACAGAAACTATGTCCAAATATGACACGGTCCTGAAGGATGAAGAGCCCGGAGACGGCCTCTATGGCTGGACAGCGCCCAAGCAATACAAAAGCCAGAAAGGTAATCCTGCACGGGAAGAACTGAGGCAGGGTCTCTGAGGTGGTTACACCCACAGGGCTCCTGGCGTCCTAGTCACGGTGGTCGCCTGATCTATTCTATACTTGCCCTTTGCCCACACGGAGTCCACTCTTTATTACCTGAGCTTCAGACAACTGCAAGTACTCGTTCTGCATCAGTGAGGACACCCAGTCAGTGGGGGGGCGGGGGGGCCTCGGGGCACTCTGTCCTTACCTTCTGCTCTCTCCCAGGATGACATGCTGGTACCCAGTACTTAGGCTCTGGGAGATAAGCCTTAGGTGTGTTCTGTCTTCTAATCTTCCCTGCCTCAAGAATTAACCAATGCCATCATTTCGTAGAATCAGAGCGAGACCTTCGATACATCGGAAAAATCGTGGATGGATTTTCCTTGTCATCTAAATCTTTATCTTCTAAGAAAGTAAGGAAACCTTTTATTTCTCTCTCCCTCTTTTCCTTGAATGGTTCAGTGCTATATCATCTATGTTATGATATAAAGCACACAAAGAAGTAAACTGTGTTTTCAGCAGGCAACAGTGTAAGGACTCTGTCCTGGTCCAGGAGAATACTGTCGGCCTGAGCCAGGACAGCAGGGAGCCACTTTGCAGCCAACCTCCTGAACTGCTCCTCTTATATCCCAACATCAAGTGAGCATGCATGTACAGCAAGCAGAACACACATGAGAAGTCAGCACGAAAATGAAATGGATATAATTCTAGGGCGGTGGCATTTTAAGAAAGGTGTAAAAAGTCAACAGCTTGGCTGTCCCGTGTGGCTCCCAGGCTATGGAGAGTCCTGGGTGCCGCATAGTCCAGACCATTTTGAGTTCATTAGATTTGGTTATAGCTGTGGGTGAAAATCTCTTGTATCTTATGGTATCCAGCCCGACGGGGGCTCCTCCTGGACTAGTCAGAGCTCCCAGCACAGCTGCCATTCCTGTGTCGTCTGGAGTCCCCTTTCCTTGTCCACATTCCTTTTCCAGACGTCCTTCACTGGAATCAGCTTTCTGCATTTTGTCCCACCTGTGTTCATTAAGCACCTCTAAGGCAAGGCCTGATACTCTGCCAAGAAGGGACCCCGGGAGCCGGGGAACCCAGAAAAGGACATGTTCCAGGGCTTTGCTCTGTGTAGTTGTGTTTGAATGGATTGTGGGAGAGATGGCCTCCTTTGATGCTTAAGAGCATTGGCCCAAACACCAGACTGGCTGGATCTCCAGCCCGAGGGTGACCTGGACTTGTTCCTGTTTCTCACTGAGCTCAGCTTCCTCAGACATAAAATGGGAACATGAATGGCACCCACTTGGTATAGTGTGGGAAGACTCAATAGGGAATAATTAAAATAATTAGAACAGTGTCAGGCATGTTGAAGTGGCTCTTATTACTAGAAAGTGAAGCATCGTGCAAGGAGCGCATGGATTTCCACAATGGAGTGGGAGCATGGTTTGTAAGAGCACTGAAGCACTCATTGACTCTGGGGATTTATGGATACAGAGGGCCACATCCTTGACTGTTGGTCCAGTATCCCCAAGAAGAGGGAGGGTGTCAGAGCAGCAAGGCCAGCCATTGCAGGGCCACGGTGTGGATAGGCATTGTCTGCTTGGCTGTGCCTCACGCTGAAGCATGCAGAACTTAATGGAATGCTGCCAGGTCCTACGCTGTCCCCATCATGGGCTCTGAATCAGACTGTTGTGACCCAGTTGGTTTTCACTGGGCGTTTTGAGGAAGTCGATCACCAAGACTTTCTTCCCACGTCCATCTGAGTGGGGACGCGCTGCTGAAACATGTTCTTTATCATTCACTCACTGCCATCGGATGATTCTGACTCAGCGATCCTATAGGACAGAGGAGAACAGCCTCTGTGGGTTTCAAAGGCCGTGCCTCCTTACAAAAGCAGACATTCTGAGGAGTGGTTGGTAAGCTCAAATTGCTGACCTTGGGTAGTATTCCAGCAGCAAGCACTTAGCTCACTGCACCAGCAAGGCCGCTTTGTTCATTACTATAGCAGCTTGCCAGCCTTAGATGCTGTAGAGGGAGCAATAGCCCCGGGGTTTGTGGGGGAGGTGCCTCCCTGGCTCAGTATGAGTGGTTCACAGGAGGGCTGTGCTCAGCTGGCCTGTCCAGTCCAGGCTGAGCTTCTGGCTCACTCGGCAGAGCAGCACACTGCGTCAGCTCGAGGGGGGTGGGGTGTGGTGTTTGACAGGGGTCTGATTGAGCACTCAGAAGACTTGCGTGTACACCCTCTCCTGCTGTGCTCCTCTGGAGTTTGATATCTTAGTAACTTGAGTGTGCTTTCTGGCTGATGTGGGGCTCCAGGTGTTTCAGAGGTGGTCAGGAAGGCTAGGAAGAGTTGGGCAGAATAGAGACAATCATTATTTTTAGTGAAAAGAAATGTAGAGAATCTGACCTGCCTTCCTCCCAGAGAGCTGCTGCTGGATTTGAACCGCCAAGCCAATGGGCCGCAGTCCCACACTCAACCACTGTGCCACCGGGGCTCAGCCCTAATACTGTTCTTTTCATGGGCCTCCCCAACTGCCAGGTCTTCAGCCCAGGCGGCACATTACAACCACCAGGGGCCTGGAGAAGTCTTATCAGCCTGGGCATCTAGGAGACGGGGCTCAGCACTGCTGAAGCTCCTTGCCGAGTTTAGGGCACAACCGAGTCTGAAAGCCACAGCCTGGGGGTCTCAGTGCCTCGCTGGTTCCCGAGTCCTCAGACTGAGGCAAACTGGACTCCAGACTCTATAAGCACAGGTTTGCCAGGGGAGGGCCAGGGAGATCCACTCTGTAGTCTGTGATGAGGTCTTTCCACAATAATTTTTTTTTCTTTGGCATCACTGCCCTGGTGGGAGTAGGAAGCCCAGTCTTGCTCCTGGAGAGCTCCTGGATTTGAACCGCCGACCCTGTGAGCCGCAGTCCCACACTCAACCACTACGCCACCAGGGCTCAGCCCCACAATAATTAAAAATATCAAATATTTCTTTTAAAACCTATTTTGTTCTGCCATCACAAATGCCTGTCAGTACTGCAAATACTTGAACTTCTCAAGTATATTTCAGGTTCAGTTCAGTCCGCGTTTAGAAATGAGTTATCTTGGGTCAGGAAATGGGACCCAGAGAAGTCAATCACCAAAGGACAAATATTGCATAACTTTCCTTATATAAAATGTCAAGAAAAAAATGTATAGAGAACAAATGTCATGAGTGGTTATAAGGGACAGGAGACGGAAGGGGAGGGGCTCATATACTGTCCGGGTGGGGTTACACACAGTAAGGTGTGTGTCTGCAAAAAGTTGCATTGACATAGATTGTGTAATAGGTAAATGAGGATAAGTCAGAAAGTGTTACTGTAAAATCGTAAACACCTTTATTAAACAAAAAGGCCCTAATTTGAAGCGATTGTTTTCCTCTGGGTCTGTGCCTTTCTGGAGGCAGTTTCCTCTGCCCTAACCAGCCCACATCCCCATTTTGCCTCTACCTCACCTGAAGGAGCCTTCTGTTCCACTTATGCCATGTCCGAATGGCACTTAGGGCACACTTGAGGGACTCAAATTATATTCCCACATATGTAGTCTGAAGAAACAAGATGAGGGCTGGAGGGTGGATGGGCATGCTCAATGACATTTTTGTAGAATAGCTCCTCCTTCCTTCAGAGAATAAACATGACCTTCCTTATCCTGTACTTTCTGTTTGTTTTCTTAAGATTTATCCACCTCCTGAGCTGCCAAGAGACTACCGACCTGTGCATTACTTCAGACCTGAGGTGTCTGTAGCCTCAGAAAACTCTCGCTTGCTTCAAGTGCTAGCAGAGTCCTCTGGCCAGGCAGTGCGTAACCCCGGGACACAGAGCAGACACCAACTGAACGCCGCCAAGCGAGGCGACTTGCTAGGCGAAACGCCTATTCAAGGTATGAGCCCCGGGTAAAATAAAAATCACTTCATCAAAATGAATCCATGTTAACAAAATTAAAATGGGAAGTTGGTGTGTTCCTCTTGGCACTTTTTACAGAATAACCCTATGTTGTGGGCATGAAGTTGTCCAAGGGAGTAGGGCACACCTGTGCGTGGGTGCATGTGGGCATCCTTTCTCTCATCCATCCCCCCTGACATTTTCCCTCTGTCTGTTGTGCTGCTAAACTCCACCTGTGGTGAAGACCAGGGACCTTTGCACCTTCGCTTTCTGCGCACAGCCTGGGAAAGAATGCTTTCCTTTCCTCCAGGGAGAAAGGCTCCAGAGGACTTCTGTAAGCCGAAAAGAAAGAGCAATGTGACAGAGCTCCTGTCGGGGCTGGCACGGACCCCTTTGAGAGGCGGACCTGAGGAACTCATGCTGTGCCCCTTGGGATCCTGGGAAATATGCCCAATTCAAAGACATAAACAGAACTTTGGGTTCCCCATCCCCTCTCCTTGATTGGCTCAATTACTGAGGTCTTCCTACCTCAGTGACTAACTGCCCATGGGATTCCATGCACTTCTCTGCCTTTCTCTGGCTTTCACCTCCTCCTCTTTTTTTCAGTGACCATGGCAGCAGCCTCTTTGCCTTATGCATTCCATGCCTCATGACAGCAGCTAGATGGACCATATTATGTCGTCCCCCTCTGCAGGCCCTCCAGTAGCTCTCACACCTGAAGTTCTATTCCTCCTAGGCCAGACCCAATCTAGCACTTACCTGCCCTCAACCCAAGCTTATGCCACTTTCTCCCTACCCCTAGGCCAGCCTCGAAGTCCATCTTTTTGTCCCCAAGTCTGCCAAGGAGGATCCCATCCCAGGGCCTTCATGTTTGCTGTGCCTTCGCATCTTTCCCCACTTTTTTTATCTCCCATCACTGCCCTGGTGGGAATAGGAGGCCCAGCCTTGCTCCTGGAGAGCTGCTGCTGGATTTGAACCATCAATCCTGTGGGCCGCAGTCCCTCACACAACCTCTGCACCACTGGGACTCAGCTTTTGCCCCTCTTTTGTGTGCATCTAATTCTTCTTTCATGACTTAGGCTTTATCTCCAAACTCACCTCTTAATTGAGACCTCTCAGGCCTTCCTGGACCCCTTTTGCCCTTTTTATTTCTTCCTCCATGGCCCCTACCTGCCCACCCAGCTAGTCAGCCTCAATCACCTTGCCCTTTTCATAGCCCTCCCCTTAGAGCACTCTTCCAGGGTTGACTTTAAACTTCTTTCACGTCCATCCCTTACTGTTGGGCTGAGGGCCCTCACCAGCCTCCTCTCCAGCCCTGGCCACTGCAGTCTGCAGATATGGCCTTGCTTACTCTGGAGCCCAAGCACTGTAGATATTCAAGGCTTAACTTCAATTTTTACCAGCTGGAAGATGGACGTCTCAGGGTTTCTTGGCTTTTATTCACAGGGATTGTGTGAAGACAAATGCAACTTTAATCCAACATTAACTGTGAAAATATTCACGTCCAATGGTATAAATGTGTCATAATGAAAATGCAAAGAAAGGGCATTGCAATTACCTTAGGATACTTTGCATCCATTTTTGCATTGTGCGCATTCGTTTTTCCATTGCTTTGATTTAGGGTCAACGACATCGGTTTTAGAATTCCTGTCCCAAAAAGATAAAGAAAGGATCCAAGAAATGAAGCAGGCAACTGACCTGAAAGTAGCCCAGTTCAAGGCCCGGAGCCTGGCCCAGAATGTTCCAAGTGGCAGGCCCCAGTCTTCTTCCTCAGACGGCGGGCACTGCTCGTGGCACGAGACACCACATGACAGGACAGCCACCTCAAGAGCCAGCAACTTCAAACCTTTTGCCAAAGATCCAGAAAAGCAAAGACGCTACGAAGCTTTTTTAGCAAATATGAAACAGGGTCACCATGGTGGGTACTGGCCTGGGCGCTCCCGTTTCTGGTGGGGGAGGATGGGGGTGGCCTTCTTGTTCTCACAGCAGCTTCCCATTTAAGCTTAACACCTCCCGCTCTGTGCTGCTGCGTGTGGCACGGGGCCCTGAGGGCTGCCTTGTGGCCTTGGACAGACGCACAGTTGACTAGTTAGTCACAGTTCTTCCCTCTCAGGCCCTTGCTTTGGCCCAGACTCACCAGATCATGCCGTTTACGACTTGCAAATGCATGTCTTCTGCAAGGGTTGTATTCTGCAGCAAGGCCACAATGCCCTCTCAGCTTTCTTCTGCAGCCCTAACCCCTTGCTCTAACTTTGACTTCTGAAGATGCTTGACCATCGAAGCTGAATCAGTAGTGAGGGAAGCTCCTTCGGGGGTCTATGACGCTGATTGGCCCAGAAGAGGCCGGCAGGGCTCTTTTGGTGGTCCTGGCAGAGGGTATCAGCTAGCCAGTAGCATTGTTTTTCAAAATAGGTCTCTGGACAGTGTGGCACTGCATGGGCTGTGTCTTCACTCCCTTCTGAGAAATAGTCTACTTGTTGGTGAAATTAAAAAACAATAGTGACAAAAAAAAAAAAGAGAGAAAAGTCAGAGATAAATGTTTTTTCTCCCAAATCATAATATAGTTGGGAGTGGTGACAAATTGCCTGCTTCAGAAAACTTAAATCCCCTAAAGACTTTTTTCTGTTCTGTGTGGTCCACAGTTCAACAGGAACATTGCTTTAAAGTGGAGAGCAACGTTAACTTACCTGAGGTGTCCTTAAAGACAAAGCTGGTCCCTTGAGGCCAAATACATCCATCTGCAGGGCAAGAGTTGTGTCCCCCAAAGCCAGGGTCTCTTGCTTTTCCTGGAAGTGAAGCAGTTTCTCATTCCATGTACCACAGATGCCCTGGAAAGATGTCTGGACCCCGGCATGACCGAGTGGGAGCGGGGCCGTGAGCGTGAGGAGTTTGCGCGCGCGTCCCAGCTCTACGTGTCCTCCCACTCAACCCTGTCGTCCAGGTTCACGCATGCCAAGGAGGAAGATGACTCGGAACAAGTTGAAGTTCCCCGAGACCAAGAGGTCTGTGGCCGTCTTCTCATCCCTCCCAATCCTCCATAGCCAAATACTCTGAATCCCTCCGCAGAAAATCTTGAGATGGCTTTGACTAAGAAGCAATTTTCGGGTTGAGCCCCAGTGACGTAGTGGTTGTGCGCGGGACTGCGGCCCACTGGGATGGAGGTTCAATTCCAGCAGCGGCTCCACAGGAGCAAAGGCTGGGCCTCCTACTACCAGAGGGCAGTGATGCCCCAAAACAAAACAAAATAAACACATAAAAAAAAGAAGCAATTTTATGCTTCAGATTCCAGCATCTACCCAGCACTCGGCCAAAAGAGCTTTAGAGCAAGAACTCATTTGTAATTATAGGAGATGATGTGAAAACTGTTAAGTGGCAAAGCAGTTATCAATTGAGTGACCAGGTAGTGAACTAGATGACTGTGTTTCCTCATCAGAATGACATCAGCGACAAGCAGTCGGCTGTGAAGATGAAGAAGTTTGGGAAGCTCACCCGAGACACCTTTGAATGGCACCCAGACAAGCTTCTGTGCAAGAGGTTTAATGTCCCTGACCCTTATCCTGAGTAAGTGGGAAATCCTGCCTTTGCAGGAGCAGCACACCACTCCCTCCCCTATCAGTTACTCACGTAGGCGTTGTTTTCTAGAGCAGTAGTGGTCTCCACCTTCCTAGCATTGCCACCCTTTACCTCGGTTCCTCATGTGGTGGGGACCCCCAACTGGAACGTTATTTTCCTTGTTACTTCATCACTGCTATTTTGCTGCTGTTATGAATCACGTGACCCCTGTGAAAGGGTCATTTGACCCCCAAAGGAGTCATGACCCACAAGTTGAGAACTGCTATTGTAGATGAGCTTGTGAGTCTGTGGAGGTAACTGTAACTTGTACTCCTTTGCTGTTGGCAAACCAAACCAAAGCCCTCAACCTACACTTTGAAGAATTGAAACTCGGATATATCAAGTTGTCTATCTAAGTTTCTTCTTAAAAAGCAAACAAACCCCCCCCCCATGAATTTGTGTGTGTGTGTGTGTGAGTGTGTGTGTGTGTGAGAGAGAGAGAGAGAATGAATGAATTGGGTGAAGGTTTACATAGAGACATCAGTATTGCATTCAACAATTCAGACACATTTGGTTTCATCTCATTGATTGCAGCCCCTACAATGTCACATCATTTATTCCACTTCCTCCCTGCATTTCCTGTTTGCATACCGCCCTCCTTCCTGACCCTTCTGAGTTTGTGTCCTGGAGGACGTTCTGCATATTTGATCTCTAGTGTTTGATTATTCTAAGGTGTATGTGTCTCTCTAGCACTGTTGTTTCCCTGATAGACCTGTGGATTGTTGCACTGATAACAGCTGTGGGCCTAAGTTCATTTCCAGACCTGAAAGGTGTGTTGTGCTACCTTTTAAAATGCTGCTCCTACTATTTACATTTGAAACATTGTTTATGCTTTCCAATTCTTTTTACAAAAGTTCATTGGGAGCTTACTGGTTAGAAACAGCTACAAAAAGTAGATACAGTTGAATCATAGTGTGTCCGAAAATATATATTTTTAGCACTGTAACTTTTCCTTAATGCAGTGATTCTCTTTTTCTCTTTTTTTTTTTTTTTTTTTTTTTTTTTGGGGGGGGGGCTTCACTGACCTCTGGTGGTGGGAGTAGGAGGCCCAGCCTGGCTGCTGGAATTGAACCCAATGGGCCGCAGTCCTACGCACAACCACTACGCCACCGGGGCTCAGCCCAATGCAGTGATTTTCAACCTGTGGGTCACAACCCCTTTGGAGGTCGGAAGACCCTTTCACGGAGGTCACCTGATTCATAACAGAAACAAAATTACAGTTATGAAGTAGCAAAGAAAATAATTTTATGGTTGGGGGTCACCGCAATGTGAGCAACTGTTGTAAAGGGTTGTGGCATTAGGAAGGTTGAGAACCATTGCCTTAACGGAAAATCCATTTTCAAAGTTTCCAAACTTACTATAATAAAGAAAAATTCTTGGTTCCTAAAGTCAACTGTTATAAATTCTAACTGTCTTGAGAAGTAAAAAGGTCTTTTTGTTAGGTGCCATTGAGGACGTCAGAAGACTAGCTCGTGCACCATTCTCAGCAATTGTTGCTATAGTCACGCTCTCAGTCTGTGTCATTAATTGGAGGTTTTCCTCACTTTGGTTGTCCTACCAAGCATGATGTTCTTCTCTAGGATCTGGTCCTTACTGAGAATATATCCATAGGAAGTGTCCGATTCTCTTAAGGAGCAATCTGGCTGTTGTACTTCTTCCCAGACAGATTTGCCCATTTTCTGACAGTCCATGCTATATTCTCTGCCAGCATTGTAATTCAAATTGTCCAGCATTTGCATGCATAAGAGGCAATTGAGAATTCGCCTCCTTGGTTGGGCACACCTGAGTTCTAAAGTCCGGAGCTTTGCTTTGGCATTTACTCTGAACACTTAGGGGAGTTTTTTTTAGCCAAATAGAAGAGTTGGTTACAAACTCGAATTGAAAAACTTTATAGGAAGTGGGTTTTATCCTAGCAGTTATTAAAATGACATCTTTTTTTTTTTAGTTTTTTGGCATCACTGCTTTCCGGTGGTGGGAGTAGGAGGCCCAGCCCCACTGCTGGAATTGAACCTCTGTCCCAGTGGGCTACAGTCCCGCACACAACCACTACGCCACGGGGGCTCAGCCCTGACATCTCTTTTTCTAATCCCTAGTTCAACATTAGTTGGATTACCTCGAGTGAAACGTGACAAGTACTCAGTCTTCAACTTCCTGACACTCCCAGAAACAGCATCCTTGCCAGCAAGCCCAGCGTCAAGCAGAAAAATGCAACAGCACCAAGATCCCAACAGTAAGTTGGGGCTTCCTCAGGGCTATGCCTCACTCTTAGCCTGTCGGGAAAATGGAAGCAAAGGACTGTCTGGTTTCAGATATATACATCATGTGAAACCTTCCCCCCTTGGGAGACTTTCTCATACTATGAAACTCGCTCATGTTGTAATGGCCCATATGTGCACTCTTTGAAATTAGGGCTCTGTCTTCGCTTTCCCACATCCCTAGCCCCGGAGCTAGTGCCTGACCCAGAGTAGGTGTGCTGGTGTCCTTGAGTGGAACAAAGTGCAGTGATGAAGAACTTTCCTTTTGTGTTGCGGTTCTGTTGGCTCATTCTGACTTTAGGTCTAACGCTTACTTTTCAGAATCACGAAAACCTTCTAGATGGGATACTTCTAATCAAGAGAAGAAAGAAGATTCCATCAGTGAATTTTTAAGTGTTTCTAGATCAACAGTTGGCACCCCCAAACAAGAGCCCAGTCCATTAGTAAACAAAGAGGAAGAACCTGTACCAGAGTCCCTGTCGGAGCAGAAGGTACTGGGCTTGCAAGTTCTCTTTGCCTGGCTGACTCTGACTGTGGCCTTTGTCTTTCTTTATGATGGTGCCTTCTCGTCCCTTCTTTATAACAGCAGTCACCCAGCTTCAGCGGAAATCTGGAGAGGAAGGATGTTAGATTTTATTGGCCAGATAGTCTTTATTGTTTGACAACTCACCTCTGCTGTTGAGTGTGAAAACAACAGAAGGCAAGATGAAAATGATGGAGCACAGCAGTGTTCCAATAAAATTTTGCAGATGAAAATAGATAGTGGGTTGGATTTGACCGAAGCTCATTACTTGTGCTGTAGTTAAAGACTTCTATTCATCACCATAGTCATGTAAAGGGAAGTCACAGATTCTCTTTTTAGAATAGCTTTCCCTTAGATTAAACATTGAAACACATTTCAGTGTATTTATAGTGGAGAGTGGAATTTTTCAAATTATAAGTATTGTGGAAAATATAGAGAGAATAATCCATTTTAAAAAGTACTACTTTCTACTTTAGTTCTTTTTTTTGTGGGCATCACTGCCCCCTGGTGGGAGTAGGAGGCCAAGACTTGTTCCTGGAGAGCTGCTGCTGGATATGAACCACCAACCCTGTGGGCCGCAGTCCTGCACACAACTGCTACGCTACTGGGACTCAGCCCTCTACTTTAGTTCTTATTAAAGGTTGAATGCAATTAAAAAGTTAGTTTTTATTTCTGTCAGTAGCCTCATTTAAAAATGTTCCTTTATTTTAAAATTAACATATTTGAAATTAACTTTTTAAATGTATAGTTCTGTGAATTTTAACACATTTATAGATACATGTAATCATCACCATAATCAGAAATGTAGAGAATTCCTTCACCTCCTCCAAATCTCTCAGCTTGTAGTCATTCTTCCATCAGCCGTTTGTTTGCTTTATCCAGAATGTTACATAAATGGAATTATACACTGTGTAGTCTTTTGAGACTGGTCTCTCACTCAGCATAATACCTTTGAGATTCATCAGCAGTGTTGCATTTATCAATAGTTATTCCTCCCCCCCAGCCCTCCCCCCTTACAGAATAGAGTCAGTTTATCTTCTAGCAACCCACGGTAGGTCCCAAACTGCAAATCTTTGCAGGGGCGTGCAGTCTCATCTCTCTCCCACCTCTTCCCCAGGAGTCCTTCTTCTATCCTAATCCTGCTTTCCTAATCTTTGGAACTCTTGTCTTAGGATAAATGCTGCCTTTTGAAAATCTTAAATGACAGATTCTTCTAAGGTGGAGTTGAGTTCAGTTTCAGTCCTGAAGGGAAAGGCCATAGTCTTGCGGTCCTGCCCCGCCAGTCTCTAACCAGTCAGCCTGGTCTCTTTTTTGACTTTGAGTTCTACTTCACCTTTTCCTTCACTCTGGCTAGGGCCTTGTAACATGATCCTTTTCAGAGATGTTGTTAGTAGAAGCTGGACACCATTTAGTGTTTCTGATCTCAGGGTAAAGTCTTCACACAGCTACTATTTTTAGAAAATGGTGTAAAAACCGCATTAGAGGATCCTATCTATGTTGTGGCCATCAGCTGATGTTCTAAACTTCTCAAACATGTTGATATTGTGCTTGGATATTTTTGTATGGGAAAAAAAATCTTAATTTTTGCTTTTTTATTTATGAGCCATGTAACTTTAGGAAAGTCTTTATCCTTTTTTTGGATTATTTGATTTCTTTCTGGAAAATTATCTTGAGTGAGTACAACTGGATATACACAAATGTGAATTCTATACTTTCTGGCGTAAGTTAGGTGGAAGACAGAGGTGAAAGATCTCAAGAAATACAGACCTTCTGTGTTTGATGTGTGCTGTTATTTCATTTCTTTCTTTCTTTATTTATTTTTTAATTTTTTTTGGGCATCACTGCTCTCCGGTGGTGGGAGTAGGAGGCCCAGCCCCACTGCTGGAATTGAACCTCCGTCCCAGTGGGCCGCAGTCCCGCGCACAACCACTACGCCACCGGGGCTCAGCCCCATCATTTCAATGCAGTTTTTGCTATATTCTGAGAAAGAAAAAATACCAAACAAAAGATTAGCTCTGTATACATAGTTATGATAGTTCTGCCTCTACTTTTACTATTATGAACCTCGTTAAAGGGCATATATGCCTATGAACATGCTTTATTGGCCAACCATCACTCATTTTATGCTTCACTCATGTGACATCAGTGTCCTTTTGTCAGGAAGACACCAGACTCATGACTTTTTGTGGAAATTGTTGCCAGAATGTCTATGCTTCATCTGGAGTGCCTCATTCTTGAGTTTTATATATGTGTGTGTGCATATGTGTGTAATGTGTATGTGTGCATGCACATGCACACAGTGCTTTAATTTTGAAACAATTTAAAATTGCTCAAGAGATTTTTACCCCCTGGACTACCTGATGGTAAGCTATACATCTTCTGATATGTGAACCTGCATTTCCTCTGAAGAAAGATGTTCTCCTGTACCACAGTACAGGAGTTCTCCTGAACCACAGTACCACCACCCACATCAGGAAGTAACATGCCATATTCCTGTCTGGTCCTCAGACTCCACTTATGTTCTAATGCTGTCTTTAAAGCAAAAAGGATACAGTTTACTATCACCTGTTGGATTTGGCTGTCATGCCCCTTCTAAGCTCTGCCCTTCAGTTTAGAATAGTTCCATAGTTTTCCCTCCATTTTCATGTGTGGTAATTTTGAGTGTACCCCACATTAGGGGCTTACCTGAAGTTTCCTCCTGATTTAATTCAGCTCAGAGCTCTTTGTCAGAGTGCCGCAAAAGGATTGCCCAGTTTTTCTCCATGCCTTCTCTGGAGGCCCTGTTGTTACTGTAGTGTGTCCACGTATTGAGCGCATCACTCTGATGACTCCTATCAGGTGATATCTGTTAGGTTCTTCCACTGTAAATTACTCTTTTTTTCCTTCTGTAATGGTTGAAAACATTCCTTATTCACATAACAAAGATTCAGGAAGGCTATTCACTGTGTCATTGTGAATTCCTTATTCATTTGAACTTAGTTATGCTTGATAAATATTTAAACTCTTTGAAATATGTAAATACTAGGTTCCATATCCAATTACTTATTCTTTTGTCAATTGTCACTGCAGACTCTTAGTTTCCTGTCTTATTTAAATGGCTATAGTACATTACTATCATTACTGATTCTAATGCTCGTCTTGTCCTGAGTTTAGCTAGTTGTATCTCCTCAACTTGGCTTTTCCCATCTTCATTTCATTCTTAGCCTTTGAGCACTTTCGTGCTTTCTGGACCCAGAAAGATGTTCTAGACATATGCTTTCCCCGTCAGTCCCTATTCTGGAATCAACTCCTTATTCAAGGCCCCCTAGTTTCCTATTGGGGAATGGTATTTAGAAAATAAGATCTAGGTACTTTCTTAACTTTTGTTTAATCTTTGTAAATTCTATTACCTCGTTCCCAGTCCTCTCATGCAGGTCTTGGTTTCTCTGTTGCAGTGGTTGGAGGTGGGTGTGAGAGGGTCAGGACCAGTGCAGGGATGTGGGTATGGAATTGACACCCTTTGGTGTGAGTCAGCAGTATGTCTCTGGCGGAGTTTTTCGTCTTCTCTAGTCTGGATTTCTGCATTGGTGAAATGGAGAAATAGAGGTGGCTTTTGATGTTGGTTGGTGACCCCTGGTCACGTTTAGCACATTAGATTACTTTCAGGGTCCTGTCCAGTATGATCTGTTTGAGGCTGAGAACATGTGTTCTTCATACCTTTACTTCCTATGTGTTGACTTGAGTTTACAGTTTCTGGCTCTCTGTTTATCTGTTGCTTTTACTTTTATTAGCTGAAATATAAGTCGTATATGTGCATACATGTGTGAGCGCCTTTCTCTCCTGCTTTTGCTCGCCTGACTTCTCTTTCACGGTTTGTTACCACAGATGGTGAACAAAGGTGCTGACTTGCAGACTGAGGGGGAAGCCAGCCGCCCACCCATGGACTTATTCAAGGCCATCTTTGCCAGCTCCTCAGATGAGAAGTCCTCATCATCGTCGGAAGAGGAGCAGGGTGACGACAGTGAGGATGAGCAGGCGGGCGCCGGGGAAGCCGACCTCAAACAGTCCTCTGAGATGGATTTGGCAACCACGTCCTCGGTGGCACTCGGTATGGTGGAGTTTCTGATTTGGGAATCTCAAGACAAAAGGATGATGTCTTTAGAAAAGCTACCTCTTGGTTTTAGCCTGTGATCTTCAACCAGGAAAACAAGCAGATTTATTTAAGAGGGGCAGAGCTCTTTCCCTCCTCAATGTAGTATAAATTTCTCGTGTATTTATAGCATAGACCATACCTGATAAAAAGAACCTACCCACAAGGTTAGGAGTTCAAACCCATCAGCCACACTGAATGAAAGATGGGGCTGTCTGTTCCCTTGAAGAT
Source organism: Nesogale talazaci (assembly GCA_004026705.1). Taxonomy (NCBI): domain Eukaryota; kingdom Metazoa; phylum Chordata; class Mammalia; order Afrosoricida; family Tenrecidae; genus Nesogale; species Nesogale talazaci. Next base: position 48,365 of record PVJH01009463.1, read on the forward strand.
TTATAGTCTGAGAAACTTATGAAACAGTTCTGCTTTGTTCTGTTGGAATTGACTTTGTGATAAATTTCCTAAGTACTATAGTTGAACAAGGTAATTTGTGGTGGTCCCTACAAGTAAATACAACACCCCAGGCTGCCTTTTTTGTAGGACACTGGTATGCGCAGGCACACTCTCCCAAGGGGAATTGCAGCGTAAGCCATTTGTAGAGGATGGCTGGCCTTCTTACTGTGAGGCTAATGCAGCACTAAGTAGTTCTGAGATGGTGCTGGCTCGACATTGTCTTTTTAACTGAGCCAGAGTTTTGGGTTAAGGAAAGGAGGCTGTCTGGAGTTTGAGAAGATAGGAGACTTCAGATGCTTGGACGGTTGGGCATAGTTTCTTGACTCCTAGTGTATTTTTTCTGCTTCTGTAAGTATGGGTTACACTGTGTACATATAATTTTTGAGGATCTTTAACCAGGCATAAGGAGATGACATGAATATAAAATATTGTTTATTCTTACTTCAATTTGTTTTTTTGGGGTTTTTTTTTTGTTTGTTTGTTTGTTTTTTTTGGGCATCACGGCTCTCCGGTGGTGGGAGTAGGAGGCCCAGCCCCACTGCTGGAATTGAACCTCCATCCCAGTGGGCCGCAATCCCGCGCACAACCACTACGCCACCGGGGCTCAGCCCTTTTTTTCTGGGTTTTTTTTTTTGGCATCACTGTCTCTGGTGGTTGTGGGCGCTACCCAGTGCTGCTGAGAGCTGCCACTGGGTTTGAACAACCAAGCCCACAGGCCGCAGTCCCGCACTCAACCACTTACGCCACCTATATTGTTTATTTTTTAAAAAAAAATTATTGGGAACTCACACGACTCATCATGATTAATACGTACATTAATTGCATGCAGACCACATTTGCTCATTTGTTACCATCATCATTCTCAAAACATCCTCCTTCTACTTAGGCCCCCGGTATCAGCTCACCATATTTTCCCTCCCTACCCTATGAACCCTTAATGATTTACAAATTATCATTATTTTGTCATATCGTACACTGTCTGATGTGTCCCTTCACCCATACCCCAGGGAGGATGTTATATATAGATCCTTGTAATTGGTTACCCCTTTCTACTCCACCTTCCCTCCATCCTCCCAGTATCACCACTCTCACCACTGATTCTGAAGAGATCATCTGTCCTGAATTCCCCATGTTTCTGGCTCCAGTCTACATCCCTTGGTCTAGCTGAGTTTGTAAGGTAGAATTGGAATCACGATAGTGGGGGGAGGAAACATTTAAGAACTAGAGGAAAGTTGCATATTTCATTGTCGCTACACTATATCTTGACTGGCTTCTCTCCTCCCTGCAATCCCTCTGTAAGGGGATGTCGCTTCACCTATTGATGGGCTTTGGGTCCCCAATCTGTACTCCCCTTTATTTATAGTGGTATAATTTTTAGTTCTCTGATACCTGATCCCTTCTACATCTCGTGGTCACACAGGCTGGTATGCTTCTTCCATGTGGGCTTTGTTGTTTCTGAACCAGATGGTCACTTGTTTACTTTCAAGCCGTTAAGACCCCAGACACTAAATCTTTTGATAGCTGAGCACTATCAGCTTTCTTCACCACTTTTGCTTATGAACACATTTGTCTTCAGTGATTGTGTCGGGAAGGTGAGCATCATGGAATGTCAATTTAATAGAACAAAGTGTTCTTTTTTTTTTTAGGGCATCACTGCCCAGGTGGTGGGAGTAGGAGGCCCAACCTTTGCCCCTGTGGAGCTGGAATTGAACCTCCATCCCAGTAGGCCGCAGTCCCGCGCACAACCACTACGCCACCGGGCTCAGCCCCAGAACAAAGTGTTCTTGCACTGAGGAAGTACTTGAGTGGAGGTCCCATGCCCATCTGCTGTCTTAATACTAGCCCTACAAGTATATGCACATGGATCTATTTCCCCATCATCATATATAAAATATTTAGCTATGTACATACCTATATTTAGACCTCTCTAAATGCCCTTTACTCCCCACCCTCAAGTTCTTTCCTCTATTTCCTTTTACTTTCCTCTTGTCCCACTATCATGCTTAGCCTCCATTTGGGTTTCAGTACTTTCTCTCCATTACATTACTCTTGATCAGTTACTATCAGGCCTTTCACACCCACCTTGTCACTGATTTTGAATCACTTGGTATTCTCTTATCCCTGGATTGGTCAACACCACCTCCTTTCCCTTCCTCCCCATCTCTCATGTTCCCCCTGGAACCATCAGTCTCATTGTTTTCTCCTCCAGACTATTCATCCAGCCTATCTTATCTCAATAGACCTGCAGAGATCACAATATGTACAAAAGAACAAGGCATCCTAAGATGCAGTGATCAAAAAATAAAACGATGATAGCAACAACAAAAGACCCAATATCCAAAAAATATATCTATAAACAAGTAATGAAATAAATATAATAGGCTGAGCCCTGGTGGCATAAGTGGTTGAGTGCAGAACTGCAGCCCGCAGGCTTGGCGGTTCAAATCCAGTGGCGGCTGGGTAGCGCCCATGACCACCAGAGGCAGTGATGCCCATACACACACACACACACAAAAAATAAATAAATATAATAACAAAATAAAACGTGTAAATAGTTCAAGGTCTGTTTGTTGACCTCCAGGAGTGTCCCTCAGTTGAGTCTGATGGGGTGCCACACCCTGGCCCAAAAGTATATCCTTGGCACTCCCTCTGGAACTCCATGCTCTGTTGCACACCCTTAGTGTTTTGGCATGGTGTGGTTGGGTCAAACAGTACAGCCCCGACCCTGCTTCTCCATTGTGGTCCTGTAGGAACTTGAGTCAGCAAGGGGAGCCGTGTCTCATAGTGGGCCTGGCCATGTGCTCCTCAAAATATTGTTTATTCTTAAGTAACTGCTCATGTTAGCTCTTTTCTTTTCAGGTGAAACCTTTTATTTTTTTGTTTTAAAAAAAACCAAGTCCTCCTACTCCCACCAAGGGGCAGTGATGCCCACAAAAAAGAAAAAAAAGGCCAAGTCATGCTCCCAATAGCTTGTTATTGATATTAGTCACAAAGAATAGCTCGTTTATTAATATTAATCACATTTATGAGGTCTTGTCCATTTGCATTATGTAGAACGACAGAGACATTAAACAGGAAACACATGCATACACATCACCCACCAGACCGAGTGCATTGCAGGCCGCCAAAGCTCTGGCTGCGTGGTCCATGTTGATCATCAGTGCTTGGGAGGAAGAGTCACAAATTCCGAGGTCGTAGGGTGTGTGCAGAGCAGGAGGCTGGCTCACCTGGATGTTACTGAGCTTGTAAACATGGAGGTAGGCATTGGATAAGCAATGTCAGGACACCCAGCTCTGGCCTACAGGTCTCTCAGGCCTTCCTGTGTTCAAAGCAGACAAAAGCCAGTGTGATAAGGAGCAGGCCGGTGTCTAGTCCCATGCACATTGTTCTCTTGGGCTCATTCAGGATGCTAACTCAGCTAAAATATATTTGAAAAAGAGAAATAGATACAGCTTTCTTCCTTTCCTAACCCCTTCCTGAGTGCTCAGGCCAAACACCTGCAAAGACCTCCTGAAGCTTAAGCATTCTAGGTCAGGTTACAAATTACCTCCTCAGAGGGGACCCACGGCAGACCCGAAAGTCTCCCATTAAAAGTCGCTTCTGTTATGGTGACATGAAGGGCTTGTGTCAGGGTGGTCGGCCTAAGCTTCTTGCAGAAATGAAGGTGATACAGTTACAACCTTGATCAAAAAATGCCTTGAGTATTCAGAAACCTTCACAGACCATGTTGCTCCCACCCAAAGAGGGCTGAGGTCTGAAGCATCAAGAATCTGCAGGAGGGTCAGACAAGAGCATCCTGGGCAGAAAGAGTGTTGGAGACACCCCTCAGCAGCTTGCTGCCACTGCAAGCCCCGAGGAGTCGCTGTTGAGTCAGATGAGAGAGAGAGAGAGAGAGCAGAGAGCTCCAGGATCCCAGAGTCCTTGAGAACCCTGTCTCACTCGAGAACCCTGTCTCACACTGCTGTCACAAAGGTGTCGGGAGCAGCGGCTGTTAACAGACAGGGAGTTGTTTGCTCACAGTTTAGAAGGAACGCCCTTGTGTTTTCAGCTCCAGCTTCATGGCCCCTCGAGATCACCCATCTCTCCTCTACGCCTACCCTGTTTGATCTCCATCACATCAAGACCCACCATCATCAGGAGTCCTGCTCCATTCCTGTGAGCAGAGGCTGCCCAGGCCCCAATGGGATGGCAGCCCCTGGCAGAGAGACAGAGATGTTATCTAGCACTTTATGTGGAGAGCGGGGCAAGGGACAGAATTCAACCCATGACAGTGGCTCACACTAAGATCCATTATTCCACGAGACCCCGACACCCCAAATGAAACCAGAAAAGCCTGAAGGGGCCACATCAGTGGCCAGTTGATCAGGAGCATGCGACAACGAGGAGAGAAAGGAGGGATGTTTTAATGGTACGAGAGAGGGTCGTGGTTCCACGGGTGCCAGTCGCCGCTGCTCCAAGCAGTACCTCTCCTGGAGTCAGGGCTAGCCCAGGCTGACATTCAAGGACATCATCACCACAAAGCCCATGACGGAGGTCCAGGATGCCAGCTTCCTATACCCACAAGTCTGGGCTTCTGAGATGATGTCTGTTGTCCATAATCACGAAGACCATAGCACCAGGGGCAAAGGCCAGAATGTAGGGTAGAATGGGCTCTGCAGGCAATACCGCAAAGGCACCAAAGAGGCCAGCCAGAGGCTCTACCATGCTGCTGAGCTGCCTGTACCAGAAGGTGCTCCAAGGGGAGAAGCCAGTCCCATGCAAGGGTAGGCTGAGTGCGAGCCCCTCCGAGAAGTTCTGGATCCCAATTCCAATGGCTGTATTCCACCGTCTTATCTAGGATCACAAATACAACGCCAACAGCAGGACCTTGGGGCCCGGACGAGTGGTGTGATTCTCCTCCAGCCACCACCTGCAGGCTGCCCAGGGCTCTCTTCTGAGAGGCCACCTGCCCTCCTCCTCTGGTACACCTCACCGTTCTCACTCTTGTCTGAAAGAAGCCCCAGCTCTCCCTATCCGGATGGAAAGTTCTCTCTCAGGAAAGAGCAGTGAGGGGCCCTCGGCGTCTGGTTTCTTCACCGGTTTAGGGTCAAAGCTTGGGGTCAAGGCCATCTGAGGGTCTTCCACTGCACCCAGGGGAGGCACCAGCAGGTCAGCCAGGTAGATAAAAGCAGCTCTCAGGGTGAAGCTGTAGCCACAGGTAGGAACGCAAAGGCATCAAAGCCTCCAGAGGATGCAGGGCCAGCAGGAACCAATAGGAAGCGGCAAAGCCAAGACTTCCATCTTAGATTCGCCTAGTGCTAGAGGCTGAGTGTCCAGATTAAACCCCATCCTTTTCTTGTCGGACTCCCTGACGTTCCTTGATTCTGGATGGTCCGGAGACTCGTGTGTCTCGTTTTTTAAATTACAGTACTCAATACATAGAATGCTTTAACTCCTTTGTAGCCCTGCTTCCCAGAGAAAATCGCTGCTAATGCTGTGATGTACAACTTTCCATTTTTATCTTTTCTATACTGTTGTAAACAGTAACATGAGACATTTTGAATGCCATCATTTATTTTGGATGAAATTATTCTTGGCTTTCTGGGATGTAGTCTTACCTGCCTATCTATTGGTTTAGTGTGGTTTTTGTTTGTTTGTTTGTTTTCCTCTCAGAAGACATGCTTCAGCCCTTTGGGTTTCAAGTGGTGGGGGGTGGGGAAGGTGTCCTCTTTACACTCACTCACTACCATGGAGTTGAATCCAACTCACAGCAACTCTGCATAGGGTCATCTGAGTGACTACTGGGTTTGAACTGCTGACACCCCCCCCCCCCCAGGGCTCTTGGTGAGCTCTCTGGTCCCTTCTGAATTCCAGCTTTGGATGTGCTTAGTTGTGTGTGTCTGCGTGTGCTTGACTTCCCAGCACTGTGAACTCCCTTGTTCTAAGCGTCTAGGACAAATAAGTTAAGTTTTGGTGATCAAAAAGCAAATGTTATCTAATAGCAGTGATGTTAATTAAAAATTACAACACATTGTATTAGACTAATAGATGATGTGGATATCTGCTGTTTTCCAGCCAGTGAGCCGGCACCTCAGGCACCTGCCCCTTCCTTCCCCTTTAAGAAGATGCACATCGATGAAGAAGAGTTTGGCCCTCGGCTGCCTCCTGTCTTTTGTCCCAGTGAGTCCAGATCTTCTGGGTTCTTCTCTCTGCATATTTTTGTTTTGTGGGGGGTGAGGGAGCATCACTGCCCTCTGATGGGAGTAGGAGGCCCAGCCTTGTTCCTGGAGAGCTGCTGCAGGATTTGAACCACCAACCCGGTGGGCCGCAGTCCCACACACAACCACTACGCCACCAGGGCTCAGCCCTCTTTTTTCCCTTTCTTTTCTTTTCTTTTCTTTTCTTTTCTTTTCTTTTCCTTCCTTCCTTCCTTTCTTTCCAGTTCTTATCTGTACCAGTGTACATCTTCTGGTCTAAACAGATTTGTAAGGTAGAATTGAGATCATGATCAAATCATGATTTGAACCACCAACCCGGTGGGCTGCAGTCCGCACACAACCACTATGCCACCAGGGCTCAGCCCTCTTTCTTTCCTTCATTCTCTCTCTCACTCCTTTCTTTTTTTTTTTTTCCCTTTATTTTATTTGCTTATCATTTTTGTTTATTTTTATACCTTTTTAAAAAAATTTTATTGGGGGCTTTTACAGCTACTACAACATTCAGTACATCATTTGTATCAAGCACATTTGCACACATGTTGCCACATACATTTCCAAACATTTTCCACTTGAGCCCTTGGTACAAGCTCTTCTTTAAACAAACAAACAAAAACCCTCCCCTTTCCCCTCTCCCCCTTTTTTTAAAATGAATCATTTTATTGGGGGCCTATATAACTCCCATCACAATCCCTAACAACATCAGTTGTGTGCAGGCCACTTTTACACACCCATTGCCATCATCACTCTCAAAACATTCTCCCTCCCTCCAGGCCCCCATTATCAACTCCCTATATTACCCTTCCTCCCCCCCTTCCCCTTGAACCCTTAATAATTTACAAATTATTTTTTTTCATCCTGTACACTGTACAATGTGTCCCAACACTCACTTCCCTGTTGTTCGTGCCCCAGAAAGGAGGCTACGTGTAGATCCCTGAAGTTGGTTCTCCCTTTCTATTCCTCCATCCCTCCACCCTCCTGGTATTAACACTCCTATTACTAGTCTTGATGGATCATCTATCCTAAGTTTCCCATGTTTCCAACTTCACTGTACATCTCCTGGTCTAGCTGGATTTATGTGGTAGAATTGGGGTCATGATAGTGGGTGGGAGGCAGCATGGGAACTAAAGGAAGGTTGTCTCCTTTCTTTCTTTTTGTTTCTTTTCTTTTCTTTCTTTCTAGTTCTTATCTGTACCAGTGTACATCCTCTGCTCTAGCCAGATTTGTAAGGTAGAATTGAGATCATGATCAAATCATTATTTGAACCACCAACCCAGTCCCACACACAACCACTACACCACTGGCCAACCCAGTCCTACACACAACCACTCTATCACCGGCCAACCCAGTCCCACACACAACCACTACACCACCGGCCAACCCAGTCCCACACACAACCACTATACCACCAGAACACACAACCACTATACCACCAGGACTCAGTCCTCTCTGCATGTTATGAAACCCACTTCCCACATCCTAAAGGAGCCCCCAGAAAATATGCATCTCAGTTTCTGCTTTCCCTATTTTCAGCCATATTTGGGAGGCTGTTGCTTCCACCACGTGCCCAAATGAGAGTTGTTGCCTTAAATACCCCCGAGCTCTTTACACTCCTTTCTTCCTTTTGCTTTCAGATGTTTAACACAGCATCTTAAAGTATCATAGACCTTCTCAGTTACAGAAGTAGAACTCTAGGAGAGAAAGAGGTGAGGAGGAGAAGGCATATGAAGAAAGTTCCAAGACTCTTTGGCCAACGTAGCAAATAAGCTATAACTGCAGATCTTTCAGAAGCCAATACAGATCACCCTTCCCCAGTGTCTGTTGGCCACTTCTATCTAGAGTAAAGTTACCAGGTTTTAACCTGACCGGGAGGTAGGCGGTGGGGGTGGGGGGGGGGCGGTTCCTGATGAAAAATTTGTTCTATATTGAGCAACAAAAGTGTTCATAGAACGCAAAAATAGTATTGTAATATATTTATTTTAATTTTAGAATGCCGCAGGACGTTGTTAAATTATTAAAAAGCGGGACGTCTGGTCTCATTTTAAGATTGTAGACTGATTTATGCTCTCTCAGATGCCCAGATTAATAAGTATCTGATGGCGGGGTTCAGATATAAAAGTGATACGTGATTCTCTCACCCATTTTGTGGTTTCCTATAGCGCCTACATATAAATATTAGTTTGGCCAAATTAAAATGATGAACTCTCAGACATTTATCATTTTAATTGACTTACACATGAAAGCATATGAAAAGAGGAGTAAGAAGTGTGACCTTCTGGGGCTGAGCCCCAGTGGCGTTGTGGTTGTGCGCGGGACTGCGGCCCTCTGGGATGGAGGTTCAATTCCAGCTCCACGGAGTAAAGGCTGGGCCTCCTACTCCCACCACCTGAGGGCAGTGATGCCAAAAAGAAAAAGAAGTGTGGTGTTCTGAAAATGTCATTGTAGTTTTCATTTGCATTAGTTGTTCGGATCTCTCGGTTAAAGTAGGGGTAGCAGCACTTGAAAACAAAAGGGCTTATGCGCCTTTCCCAGGAGGCTCTCCGTGCCCTTTCCATAGTTAATAATTTTATTTGGTCTATGAGTGGTTGAGAGAAATGTTTTTTCAAAAATTGACAGTAAAAAGGTTAAGAAGAGGTAGAAAAGAGGAACTATATCAAAGGGCTCACGAAGACAGATAATGTTTTGTTTTGTTTTTTTTGGGGGGGGGCATCACTGCCCTCTGGTGGTAGGAGTAGGAGGCCTGGCCTTTGCTCCTGTGGAGCCACTGCTGGAATTGAACCTCCATCCCAGTGGGCCGCAGTCCCGCGCACAACCACTATGCCACCAGGGCTCAGCCCAAAGACAGATAATGTTTTGAAAATGATGATGGCAGTATCTGTATAAGTTTGTGTGATGTAATTAGTTTATGGATGGTTATATTATCTGTAAGAGTCACCCCCAAAATGATTTTTCTAAAAAAAGGTTGAGATTAATTTTTGAAAATATGATCAAATAGGCTGAGCTCCGGTGGCATAGTGGTTGAGTGCGGGACTGCGGCCTAATGGCTTGGCGGTTCAAATCCAGCAGCAGCTCTCTGGGAGCAAGGCTGGTTAACTTCCACGACCACCAGAGGGCAGTGATGCCCCCCCCCAAAAAAAAAAACCTCAGGAAAAAAAAAGAAAATATGATCAAAATAGACCAAGGAAATTTCAAGTATCTATTGACCTTGTCTGAAAAGTACCTCTGTCTCCAAAACATCTTTAAACTTTTACTTGGGTTGAAAAAGTCTCTTACACAGCTTTGAGCTGTGTCCTTTTTTGTTGGTTTGGGTACCTGAAAATGAGAACATTTGGGTTTAAATTTGGAGGTGCAGAATTTAGGCACATGCAATTTGCTTAGCCATTTTAAAAAACAATTTTATTGTTTATTTTTTCTTATACTCCCCTTTCTTATAGCTTCCCACTCCCCTCCCCCAACCTCTCTTGCCATACCCCTAAACAACACCTTATCCAGTGACTTTTCCATCCTGGATTTCAGGTGCCGTGCGGGGTCCACGGCTATGTGCCCAGGAGCAGAGTGGTCACGTTTCGGGCAGTTCACAAAGGTGGGGCTGTCTTCTTCTGTAAACAGTGACGGTCTCAGGAACTCATGGGGGCAGATGTACCCTGTCCTGTGCGGCTGCTGTGAGTCCGCATTGACTCAATGGCGTTGAACGATCTGGATTTCCTATGTCAACAAATAGCAACAGCACACCAGTACACGACCCTCCCCACAAGCACCAACAGCAGTAGCAAAAAAAGGAAACCCTCAATCAAAAAGACAGGTTTCGCCATTTTTATTTTTTTATTTTTTGGGCATCACTGCTCTCCGGTGGTGGGAGTAGGAGGCCCAGCCCCACTGCTGGAATCGAACCTCCAGCCCAGTGGGCCGCAGTCCCGCGCACAACCACTACTCCACCGGGGCTAAGCCCCCTTGTTGTTTTTTGTGGGCATCACGGCCTCTGGTGGTCATGGGCGCTACCCAGTGCTGCTCCTGAGAGTCGCCGCTGAATTTGAACTGCCAAGCCCATGGGCTGCAGTCCCGCACTCAACCACTTACGCCACCAGGGCTCAGCCCTACCCGTTTTTATTTATTTTATTTTTTGAAGATTGAGGAGTTTATTAGGAAATAAGAGAGACAAAGATACCCCAGGTGACACAGAAGAAAAACAAAACAAAAAATAGCACTCTGAAAATGTCCCTCCAGGCAAAGTGGGGGTCTGGTCTTGATCTCCCCAAAAGGACAAAAACAAAGTGGGTTAGCAACAGCATTCTCTGGCAGCCGTCTCGCCAGGGTATGAGTGTCTCAGCCAGGACTGGTCCCATCCCCTACCAAAGGTGTGCAGAAGACAGATTGTCAGAAGAAAAGGCATGGAGAGCTTTAAGGAATGACTGAGAGAGGGGGATGGGAGGGGAAGGGAAGGTGGCTTATAGAGAGTCCCAGGTGGTTTGCTCTGAGTGCCTCACAGATATTGAGAAATAGTTCTATAAAATGTCACTAAAAAGGTCCAGTGTCTAATGTATCCGAGAATCCCTCTGGACTTTTTCCCACATGCCACGTCATACCCTCAGAAGTATTTGCCAGAGCCCAAAGGCCACACTTTTGAAAAGAGAAATACAAGACTAAACCCTGTTGCTTTCTAAGGAGAGAAGATGCTGAAGGCGGTGGTTGGCAGGGTCTCCCCATGGGGGCCTGGCTCTGCCACGCAATTTTCCAGCAGCACCGGGCACAGCTTCAGATGAGACTCCACCTTTTGTCACCTGAGCTTCAAAGGTTGTCCATTTCTCATTTAGCGTTGCGATTCTTGAACAAGACATATTGAATGAGTTGAGAAAGTCCGTGAGTTTCTTGGTGCTGCTGGGGGTGACCTTAACGTAGTTTCAGGTCTCGGGCTGGCGACTCCTGCACCCACCACAGAGCTGCTTAAGCAGCCGTGTTTGATGACTGCACACATTGTGTGTATTTTGGTGAATGTTAGCCTTTAACTGTTTCAATTTTTAGGATCAGTTTTCATAAGATGTGCTTTGTAAAGGGGATGATGTAAAAGAAGTCTTGTTTATCCTCCAGATTTTGGACTGTGGAGTTTTATAGCTTTGCCTCATATATGTCCCACTAGATTCATGGGTATATTTGCATCATTATATATTCCCATTATTATATAGGTACTTATCTCCTAAATGGTGTCGTCTCATTTGCTTTCCCACTCCGATTCAGCTTCTGGGTTTATCCACTGGTAGATTATTGTCATAACAGTTATTGTAATGTTGGAAATTTGGTAGTACCTTTCTCTATTGTCTTTAACACCTGTGCTTTCCACAGTGTCTTCCTTTGGCTTAATAACTTTGTGCCCAATGTATATTGATTGTCTTTCCCTTCACCCAAGTTACTAAGTGTCCATTCTGTCGTTAGGCATGAGGCTCTGATTATTACCATTTTACATACAGGGACATTGAGACTTGGGAAAGTTGAATATTTTGCTATCACTGAGCTGACAACGGAGTTAGTATTCAGACTTGGTCCATTTCTTAACTTACCTAAGGTTGTCATATTTCAAAAGGCTTGTAGGAATTCTCGTCTGATTTTATCTCATCTGACATTTTTTGGCATGGAACTGGTTGATCACATCTGTTGTAGGCAGAGGTTTTATTTTATGCAGCTTTCTCTTTAGAGAGCTATAATGTTTCCCAGCAAGGTTGAAGCACATCAGAGGGTAGAGATCTTGCCTCAGTGCTTCACTATTTCATCTAGAAGAGACATCTAATTCTTTAATTTAGTCACTTAGTGGTTTTTGTTTTTTAGAATTAGCCTACATTTTCCTTTCACTCATGTGTTTATAATATTTTTTTTCTAAAGATGCTCGTCGGGAACTTGAGGTTCCTCAAAAGGAGAAACATAAAAAGAACAAAGAAAAACACAAAATTAAGAAAGAGCACAGAAGGAAAAAAGAGAAGGTAAGCAACTTGTGAGTGTCCTAAGACTGGTGTCTGAGATCTGAGGTCCATCCTTTGTCTTCCAGATGAGCCCCCAGGATTGACAGGCAGGGAGAGAGAAGATCTTGGAGCCAGAAGAATTTACTGCAAATATACTCAATGGTGCAACAATTGGAAGCTTTTCACTTAAAGATCAGGAACAAGAAAAAGATATTTTCACAACTGCTGTTCATCATTGTACTAGATGTTCTAGCCAAACCAAGGCATTGTTATTGAAAAGGAAGAAGGAAAACTATTTGCAAATGACACAATCCCATATATGTGTGTGTGTGTGTATATATAATATATGTTAATCCCTAGAAATTTGTCAGAAACCCACTAGTAATGCTTAAAAATATATTCAACAAGTTAGAGCATAATGATCAGCCAGTAAGAATCAATTGTGTTTCTATACACCAGAAATGATAATCTGAGAAAGAAATTAAGAAAATAATTTTATTTATAACAGCATCTAAAAGAAGAAAATACCTAGGAGTAAACTAAGCCAAGGAAGTGAAAGACTTGTACACAATTTACCCAGACTGACCTCCCCCCCACCCCCATGCTCCCACCCCTACCCTCCACCTCCCAACACACACTCACACACACACATACACACACACACACACGGTATTTTATCCTTTGGAAGATTATCATAAATGATATTATTTTATTTTTCCTTTTGACTAGAGAAACAAATTCTTTTTTTGGGGGGTGGGTGGGGGGGTGGCATCACTGCCCTCAGGTGGTGGGAGTAGGAGGCCCAGCCTTTGCTCCGTGGCGCTGGAATTGAACCTCCATCCCAGTGGGCCGCAGTCCCGCCCACAACCACTACGCCACTGGGGCTCAGCCAGAGAAACAAATTCTTATGTGTGTAAGAAAGAGTTTTATATACAAGAGCTGTTGAATATTGAGAAAACATTCCAGCCCACTCCAGATCAAATCCACAAGTCTGATATTAGCCCGTATGTCCAATACCAATCTATAAAGTTATCTTGATTTGAACTGCCAAGCCCGCGGGCCACAGTCCCACACTCAACCACTTACGCCACTGGGGCTCAGCCCTAATTCTTTTTTTTTTAAGTAGTTTTATTGCACTTCATCCATATATCTTGTAATTCACTAATTCACATGCAATGATACTGAATGCATTAAGATCACAGGACAGCGGGCGGAAAGTCTTGTGGATTCAGTGACATTGTAAGCATTTTAGTGTTGGCAGGAGTCTCTACATGGCTTCTCCAGCTCCAGAGGTCTGGCTTCATCAGCCTTTCTCCATAGGGATGTCTTGCAGGGAGTGAGGAGAGAGACAGAGACAGTTTCCTGTCTCCTAGGAGGAAATACAGGAGTTACCAGAATCCTCAGAAGGCCATGCCTACACACAGGTCTCATTGGCGATATCCTGATTGACAGGCTTAATCCTCAAATTGACACTAGTTTATGTAACTACCACAGAGCGCAACAGATTTTTGTATGTTGCTCTTGTAGCCTGCAACTGTACTGAATCTTTTCTGTTCCAGTAGCTTTCTTGTGATTCTTAGCATTTTCTTTCCTTCTTTCCTTTTTTTTTTTTTTTTTTGGTGGCATCACTCCCCTGGTGGGAGTAGGAAGCCCAGCCTTGCTCCTGGAGAGCTGCTGCTGGATATGAACCATCAGCCCTGTGGGTTACAGTCCCGCACACAACCACTATGCCACCAGAGCTCAGCCAATTCTTAGCATTTTCTAAGCATAGAAAGTATCATGTCCTCTGTGAATAAGAATAATTTTACTTTTTTCTTTCTGATTTGTAGCACATTTCCTAACTTATTGGGGGGGGAGGGAAGAGACTTTCTGCTCTCATAAAGAGTGTGAGTGGATTTGGGGCTTGTACTTAATTCTAGCCCCAATTTAAGCACAATTAGGGGAAGGGGAAGTTGGGGGGACATAGAGAAGAAAATGTTCTAAAACTGATTGTAGTAATGATTGTACAGCTCTTCTTGATATGATTAAACTAGTGAACTCTATGATATGTGGCTTTAACCTGTTAAGAAGATAAAGATTTACAACCTCCGAAACCCACAGGGGCAGTTCTACTCCGTTCTTATAGGGTCTTTCTGGGTCAGAATTAGTTCAGTGGTACTTAGTTTGATCTTTAGTCTGTACTGGCTAAGACTTCCAGTACAACATTGACTGAGTGGCTTCATTACCATCATCTCCTGATTTTATACCTCTTGGTGAGAGTTTTTGTTCTTCATACTGTCCTGCCTTTGTAGAGAAGCATCCTTGTTACTAATTCTTTTGTGTGTGTGTGTGTGTGTGTGTGTGTGTGTGTGTGTGTGTAGGGGCATTACTGCCCTCTGGTGGTTGTGGGCGCTACCCAGAGCTGCTCCTGAGAGCCTCCGCAGGATTTGAACTGCCAAGCCCGCGGGCCACAGTCCCACACTCAACCACTTACGCCACTGGGGCTCAGCCCTAATTCTTTTTTTTTTTAAGTAGTTTTATTGCACTTCATCCACATATCTTGTAATTCACTAATTCAATCATGTCAAGAAAGAAGACTTATGCAATCTTTACCACAATCAATTTTAGGACATTTTCTTCTCATTTTTAAAATCATTTTATTGGGGGCTTGTACAACTGTTACTACAATCCAAACATACATCCATTGGGACATTTTCTTTTTATCCCCAAATGACAAGACATTGCTATTCATGCAGTTGTTTTTTCAATGTTGACAAAAATGTACACAAAAAGACATTCTCCAATTCAATAACTTCTTTTTTTTTTTTTTTTTGGCATCACTGCTCTCTGGTGGTGGGAGTAGGAGGCCCAGCCCCACTGCTGGAATCGAACCTCCAGCCCAGTGGGTCGCAGTTCCGTGCACAACCACTACGCTCTCAGTAACTTCTATAACTAAATTTCACTGCCATTGAATATACTTTTCATATTATATAATCATTATTGATATCCCTCTCTAAACTGTTCTACCATCTTTAAAATGAACTCAGTGCCCCCTAAGCAAAACTGCTACCTTCTTCACACGGGAGTTCTTAATTCTTTTTTTTTTTTTCCAATGATTTTATGGGGGCTCTTACAACATTCAATGCATCATTTGTATCAAGCATATTTGTTGTACACATGTTGTCAGGTTCCTAATTCTGTGCTTGTGTTCTGTTTCTTTCTGTGTAATAGATTCCTAAAAACAAGTGAATTTTCTGGACAGAAATTCCATATACCACTTGCAGTGTAAGAATCCTTAGTACATGTCAGCAAGTGTTTTTATGTTCTGAGCATTGGGAGAGAGGGAAAGTTTCTTCCTTGCATCTGGTACAGATGTCACAGTGAGGAGTGTTGTAATTCTGCTCTCCATGCTTTTCTGTACAATTTCCCCGATTACGTTGTGGGTTATGAGTTGGGCAGCCAGCCGCAGGGTCACCAGTTTGAATCCACCAAGCCAGAGCGATGTATAGTCTTAGAAAACCGAGGAAGTTCTCCTCTGTCCTATAGGGTCACGACGAGTTGGCATGGACTTGCTGGAAGGGGCTTTGGTTGGGTTGGTGTGGGTAGATGCCTGGACCCGTTTCACAGGACACCCAGGGCAAAGCAAGGATCCTGTTCTCATCCAAGCCACTTCCGTTCTGTGACATTACTGCAGCTGAGAGGGCCAGAGCCAAAATGCCACCCAGGAGAAGACTGCAGCCATGTCATCCTTGTTGATGAGGACATAGTCAAAGACTTTGAATGTTAGCTTCCATGTGTCCTCAGACAGTTAACTTGGTGTCATCATGTCATTCTTGGGATTATGGCACTGATGTTCAATGTGACCGTTATTATTGGGCTCTCCAAATTGTCCAGCAAGTAGTAGAATAGAAATAAGCTCAATGTTGGCTACTAGGAAAAGGATTCCTGAGTGTGGAGGGTGATAGAAATTCTCCTTTAGTGAAAGGAAAACAATTGGTGCTTTTCCAGGATGTTCGTTATCCTCCCATTCTTTAGGTGCCCAACCAAATGAGGCCAGTCGGCCTCTTGGGGAAGGGGCAGTGCAAGTGGATGGCTGGGGTTTGTCTGTCGGCTACTAACTTCTGCCTGCTTGCCACTGAGGACCAGCTCTGCCAGTGTGTGTGCACACCAGTGTGTGTGCTGCTCTCTGTCCCTGGCTGCCCCGTGATAGGCTCATACTTACTCCAACTGAGGGGTTTTGTTTTTGACTCTAGCAGCCCAATTGAACTTTCCACTGCAGTAAAGTTTGTCCTCTCTTTTTTTTTTTCTCACAGAAGAAGAAGCACAAGAAACATAAACACAAAGGCAAACAGAAGACTAAAAAAGCTGAGAAAAGTAGTAGTTCTGAGTGTACTGACAGCAGCGACAGTGAGAGTGGTGATGAAGGGACGGCTACCATGTCGCCTGAGGAGCTCCTCAGAAGGTAGGAATGGGCAGGGGAGCGTGGGGAGGGACACGGCGCAGCAGGGTTTGGGGTGGAGAGACCTGTAGAGGTGGGAGGGGGTTGTTCTAGGAGCCAGTCAAAGGCTCGTTGAAAGTTCGATGTAATTAATTGTAAAAATTATGCCCCACCTAACTGAATTATGGATTTCTATAATATCTGTAAGTTTCCCAATGAAATGAGTTTTAAGAAGTTTGTAATTATTTAGAGGCAAGTATCAAAAATGGCAAGGTTGTATTTTCACTAAGCCTTTAAAAAGAAGTTAATTTTTTTAGTGTTTGCTTCGGCGGCACATACACTAAAATTGGAACGATACAGAGAAGATTAGCATGGCCCCTGCGCAAGGATGACACGCAAATTCATGAAGCGTTCCATATTTTTAAAAAAAAGTTAATTTTTTTAATCTATATATTTTTTCTTTTATTTATTTTTTTAAAAATAATTTTATTGGGAGCTCTTACAGCTATTATAACATTCAGTACATCATCGGTATCAAGCACATTTGCACACATTTTCCATTTGAGCCCTTGGTATGAGCTCCTCTTAAAAAAAAAAAAAGTTCCCCTTTCTCCTCCCCCCCCCTTTTTTAAAATGAATCATTTTATTGGGGACTCATACACCTCCCTTCACAATCCATACATACATCAATTGTATGCAGATCTCATTTGCACGCTTGTTTCCATCATCACTCTCAAGACATCATCCCTCCATTTAGACCCTCATTTCCACCCCATAAACCTTTAATAATATACAAATTGCTATTTCAAATCGTACACTATCCAATGTGTCCCTTCACTCACTTCCCTGTTGGCTGTGCCCCAGAGAGGAGGTTATATATAGATTCCTGAGGTTAGTTCCCCCTTTCTAGTCCACCACCCCTCCCAGTATCACTACCCTTATCACTCGTCCTGTGGGAATATCTATCCTAAATTCCCCAGGTTTCCTAAATTCCCCATGTTTCCAACTTCAGTGTACATTCCCTATTCTAGTCGGACTGTTCTGGTAGAACCGGGAGCATGATGGGTGTGAAGAAGCATTTGAGAACTTGTACATCCCCTATTCTAGTCAGACTGTTCTGGTAAAACCGGGAGCATGATGGGTGTGAAGAAGCATTTGAGAACTAGAGGGAAGATGCATATTTCGTTGTTATTATACTGTAATTTAACTGGCTCATCTCCTCCCTGCAACCCCTCTGTAAAAGAATGTCGCTTCACCTATTGATGGGCTTTGGGTCACCAATCTGTACTCCCTCCTATTTATAATGATAAAATTTTAGTTCTTTGATGCCTCACACTGGATCCCTTCAACACCCCGTGATCACGCAGGCTGGTGTGCTTTTTCCATGTGGGCTTTGTTGCTTCTGAACTGGATGGCCGCTTGTTTACTCAAGCCTTTAAGACCCCAGATGCTACATCTTTTGATAGCCAGGCACCATCAGCTTTCTTCACCACCATTGCTATGCACACATTAGTTGTCAGTGATCATATCGGGAAAGCGAGCACGCAATGTTTTGGTTTTTAGTTCTTAAACCCTGATAACTGATCACTTTGACAACTCATGGTCCCACATGCTGGTGTGCTTCATCCATGTGGGCTTTGTTGCTTCTGAGCTGGTTGGCCGCTTGTTTACTCAAGCCTTTAAGACCCCAGATGCTACATCTTTTGATAGCCGAGCATCATCAGCTTTCTTCACCACCATTGCTATGCACATATTTGTCTTTAGTGATCGGGTAGGGAAGGTGAGCATCATGGAATGCCAGTTTAATAGAACAAAGTGTTCTTGCATTGAGGAAGTACTTGAGTGGAGGCCCAAGGCCTATCTGCTGTTCTACTACTAAGCCTCTATGTATAAGTTCGTTGATCTATTTCCCCCATTGTCACATATAAATATATGCACCTATGTACATATCTGTATTTAAACCTCTATAAATGCTCTTTACCTCCAGTTCTTTCCTCTATTTCCTTTTACTTCCCTCTTGTCCCACTATCATACTCAGTTTCCATTGAGTTTCAGTATTTTCTCTCTGTTACATTACCCTTGATCTATCCCTCCTGGACTTCTCTCATACACCTTGTCTCTAATTTTGGATCAATTGATATACCATTATCCCTGGGCTGGTCAACACCATCTCCTTTCCCCATCCTCCCCTTCTCCCATGGCCCGCACCCCAGAACCATCAGTTCCATCATTTTTGCCTCCAGACTGTTCATCCAGCCTATCTTATTTAGATAGACCTGCAAAGGTAACAAAATGTACCCAAAAAAGGCTTCCTAAAATGAAGCAAACAAAAAAATAAAGCAATGATAACAACAAAAAAACCCCAATGTCATATATATATATATATATATATATATATATATATATATATATTCTCATGTGTTCTGGTCAGGCATTTCTCACTCCCCAAGCTGCAGCTTCAAGTGCTGACCTCCAAAGCAAACTCTCCTGGTGGAGAGGTGGCTGTCCCTGTAGTTGGGATTGGGGTTGTGTGCTCAGACTCCGTTGCTTTTCCACTTCATACCGCCACACTGCATTCACATCCTGGATCACCGGATTTAAGTTTGGTCCCTCTTACGCTGTGGAGATATAAACATTTTACTCCCCTTTGGTGGGTTAGTACCCAATTTCCTCTTGATACATCACTATTTGCCCCACGGCCCTCTCCCATCCCTCTATTCCAGTTGGCTACCATATGTAGCTCTGAATTTGGTCTGGCCCCTGCCATACTACTTGGGCCTCTCCACAGGCATTTCTGAATACAGTAGCAACCCAAGATACCCCTTTTGCATTTTTTTTTTTAATTTCACTTACCTCAGTGGACTCTTGTTGTACCTGCCCTTTTGTGCTTGGCTAACTTCACTTAGCATAATTCCCTCCAGTTCTTCCCATGCAGTGATGTGCTTCATGCGTTCATCACTGCCATTGTATATATGTATCGCAGTTTTTTAATCCACTCGTCAGTTGAAGAAGTTAATTTTTAATTATGTAAATTATATGTGAAAATCCTAACCTTACAGATAGTTTTAACCAATTTCTTGACCATTTCACAAACTTCACCTTCCTCCAGGGTAGCCTCTATCCGTTTCTTATGTAAATAAACTTTTTTTTTTAAATGTAGCCAGTTGTGTTCTGTCATTCAAGCAACACTCTTAAACTTTCTATCTAGGTTCTACAATTCATTATTAAGACTATGGAAGTCATGGTAGCCATGATTAAAGAGTTTATTAATGAAGTTAAGTTAAAATGCAAGTGAGAAATACTCAGGATACAGTTGTTCATCAGGACGTGTTGCAAAGTTCTTTCAGGGCTGTTAATTAATTCCCAAAGGACTTGTCACTCCTCTGTCGACCTCAAGCCCAGCTCCCTTACTTAAGTGCCCAGAGACACCCTACCCCACAAGTCAGCCTCCTACCTCAAAGCACCCAGTTTTACTTTCTCTGTGGGCTGGGAATTTTATGACCCTGTTTCATGCTTTGATTCTTGGTTCTGCTGCTGCTCCTCTGGTATCACGGCTGTCTTCTGGATCCAGGAGGTTCATTGCACAGGGATCTCAGGTCCAGAGGGCATGCTTTCTTGGTTCTTGTGGGTAATGTGATTCCCTCTCATGGTTCTCAGAGGGCTCATTTTACACCCAGCAGGATGGCAATCACAATAAATACGATTCACAATTACTCACAGGTGAATCCTGTTCTTGTCTTCCCCCAACTTCTTCCCCAGATCCATGCAGGAAAAGACTGTTTGTTGAGAGTTAGCGACTGTCTAAAAGAGCCACATTAAGTAATTCACTGCCCCTCACACATATAGCATGAGTATACCAGTACAGTCACATTTTTGTATGCATTTTTCATATAAATAGTTTTTTTTTTTTTTTGTTTTTTAGGCATCACTGCCCTGGTGGTGGGAGTAGGAGGCTCAGCCTTTGCTCCTGTGAGCAGGAATTGAACCTCCGTCCCAGTGGGTCGCAGTCCCGCGCACAACCACTACGCCACCGGGGCTCAGCCCAAACGTAAATCTTTACTGGGCCAGAAAGCCTCCTCTGTCTCGTTGAAGAAGCTGGTGGTTCTGAACTACTCGCCTTTTGGTTAGCAGCCCAGTGACTAATCCATTATGCCACCAGTATTCCTCATATAAATAGTTTTAAGTAGCATAAGTTTGTAAGGAATGAGTATTTGAAATGAGTAACTGCCAAATCACTTTCCAAAAGTGGTTGTATCCATTTAAATTATAAAAGCATCTTGTTATCACATAATTTTAAAATTTCAAAATATATGCTAGTAAATCTAACACCCATTCCTGATAAAAACACTCACCAAAATAGGAGTAGGAGGGAAATCCCTCAACATAATTAAACAGTGGCCAACCTTGGGCTCAGTGCAGTGTGTCTGAAAGCATTCCTCTTCCAAACGAGAACCAGGCAAGGTTTCCCTTTATCCCTGCTCCTGTTCAGCATTGCCCAGGAAGTCGTAGCCAGAGCAATAGGACAAGGGAACGATGAGGAGCTGATGCCAAGGGCTCAAGTAGAAAGCAAATGTTTTGAGAATAATGATGGCAACCCATGTACAAAGGTGCTTAATACGCTGAGCCCCGGTGGCGTAGTGGTTGTGCGCAGGACTGCGGCCCACTGGGTTGGTGGTTCAAATTCAGCAGCAGCTCTCCAGGAGCAAGGCTAGGCCTCCTACTCCCACCAGGGCAGTGATGCAGAAAAAAAAATGTGCTTAATACAATGGATGGATGGATGGATTGTGATAAGAGTTGTACGAGCCCCAAATTAAAAAAAAATGTAAATGCTAACAAAATTATGTATTTTTATATTGTGATTAGAGCTGTATGAGCCCCCAATAAAATGATCCAAAAAAAAAAAGGGGGGGGGGGAAAGAAAAGCATTCGAATTGGCAACGAGGAAGTAAAACTGCCTATGTTTGCAGACGATATGATCCTATACACAGAAAATCCCAAAGACTTGGCAAGAAAATGACTAAAACTAGTTGACAGATTAGGAGAGTGGCAGGGTACACGGTGAACCTGTGAAATTCAGACAGATTCCTTTGAACTTACAGAGAGATCTCTAACAAGGAAATCAGGAAAAAATACCATTCACCATTAGCCATCCAAAGATTAAATACTTAGAAATATATCTAACTAGAGATCTAAAAGGTATATAAAAGAAAACCAAGCTCTACAAGCACCCCTTCTAGGAAAAAGCCACTCACTGGTCAATCCCCTCTGACCATCGACCAGGGATGTGACTCACCTTGTTATCAGACGGCATGTACAATAAAGGACACTAATGTCAGTTAAAATTTAGCACCTTGGGGCTGAGCCCCGGTGGCGTAGTGGTTGTGCACGGGACTGCGGCCCACTGGGATGGAGGTTCAATTCCAGCAGTGGGGCTGGGCCTCCTACTCCCACCACCTGAGAGCAGTGATGCCCCCCAAAAAACAACAACCAAAAAAAAATTTTTAGCACCATATCATGAGCTCTCTCTTTGACCATTTAAAATTTATTCTAGTTTTTATTCTTTTTTGTTATCTTTTCACTTAAGGTTTTCAATGTTTATGTAGTTTTTGTTATTGTCATCACTTTTCTCTTTTTGTTTTTGTTTTTCTTTATATGAAATTCAGAATTGGTAGATCCATAGAGACAGTGGTCCCAAAAATGGCTTTTTGAGGTTATGGCAGGGGAGCTTTGTGAGAAATAGGAAGCTAATATTAATGAGTACAAAGGAGAAGAAAATGTTCTAAAATTGATTGTGGTGATGATTGCACAAAATTTTAATATGTGTAAGCTTGAATTGAATTGAATTGAATATGTGAATTTTTTGTCAATAAAATGTTAAAATTTAAAAACAATGATCTGATGTTTGTCTGCCAAGAGTCTGTAGAAAATATAGTTCTTAATGTGAAACTATACAAATATATCTTTAAAATCAAGAATTAATGTCAGCAAAGGCTGTTATCAGCAAAAACAACCAAAAGAGACTTAAGTATTAAACAAAAGGCTATACAATGCTGATGGATAGGAAGACTTATCATTGTGAAAATGTTGATATTATCCATGCAGCATATGGGTATAGTGCAATTATGATTCAGATTTCAAAATTATTCTTTGAGGAGAGGAAAAATAATCACCAACGTTATATGGGAAAGAGACCCTGGATGCACAAAGCTGCACTAAGGAAGAAGGACATGTGGGACACCTCACACATCCTGATCTCAAGACTTAATATATAGCCATGGTGGTGAGAGCAACACAGAGACCATTGTGGTGGAATTAAGGATCGAAACGTAGATCTACCCAGTTGCAGACAGCTAGTCACTGACAAGGGGCCAAGATTGATTAAATTAGGGAAGAGATGATCTCTTTAACAGATGGTGCTGGTAAACTCAAGTGGATGAAAGACCTAAATGCAAAAGACTATCAAAGAAAAAAATGGAAACAAATTTCAAAAACTCTCCCTGTCATCGAGTGATTTCTGAGTCACAGTGATCCTCTAGGGCAGAGTAGAACTACCCTGGCAGGTTCCCAACGCTTTAGATCTTTCTGAGAGTAGACAAAACCGGATCTTTCTCCCATGGAACAACTAGTGGTTTCCAACTGCTGATCTTGTGATTGACCATCCAGTGAGAAACCCTTTATGCCACCAGGGCTCCTTAGAAACAAGCTCGGGGTCTCATACATGGTATAAATACACTCTCCCACATAACTGAAACACAAATGGCAGAAGACCTCCTAAAACGTAGACACCTCACTGTCAAAATATAACACCAAAAGAATACAGAGGAAGCCCTCAAGTAGGTTGAAGGTGGAAGAAGGATTCTTTTCTCAGTGACATATTGGAAGAGACTAATCTCTAAAATTTATAGAAAATTGCCTCAAGAAGAAAAAGAACAATACTCCAAATGAGGAATGGGCAAAGGGCATAACAGACCACCAAAGAAGACATTCAGTTGACCAACAGACATAGAAAGAAATTGTTGTTTGGTGCTATCCAGTTTCGTTGTGAACCATAGTGAGCCATGCACAACAGAACACAACACTGTCTGGTCCTGCGCCATCCTCAAAATTGGTCTGATGCCTGAATCCATTTGTTGCAGCCACTGGGTTAGTTCATCTCATTGAAGGTCTTTTCTCCATGCTCCTCCACTTTACCAAGCATGATGTTCTTCTCCAGGCACTGGTCTTTCTTGCCAACATGCCCAAAATATGTATGTAGAAAGCAATTGGGGAGATGCAAATCAAAAAAGCAACGAGAGATCATCTCAACTAACAAAGTTAAAAAAATAGAAAAAACAAATGCTGGTGAGACTGTGGAGAGACTGGAACCTTTAGACTATCTTGGTGGGCCTATGAAATCCTGCAACCTCAGTGGAAAAAGTGGTTTGGTACTTCTTAAAAAAAGTTAGGACTAAAAAAAAAAAAGAAAAAGTTAAGACTGTTAAAATTATATGTCCCAGCAATCCTATTGTGTGTATATCTAAGAGAAATAAGAGCCCTGACAGGAATAGATGAATTTACAATTGCAAAAGGATAGAAACAACCTAAATGTCTATTAACAGGATAATAGATAAACTATGGTATATACAATGCACACAATGCCCTGTGCAACTATTCATCTCTCCTTATTGAGATCAAAGAAGAGTGAAGAAAATGAAAGATACATGGAAACACTTAGCCCAAAGGATTCCTATCCCATATGACTACCAACCACTCTGGAAGGGATTGTATTAGAACAGTGTTTCCAAAGTGGGTGATAGTACCCCCTGGAGAGCACTGGAACCTACAAAAGCAGATACCTACCCTGTATCCTGAATTGTGTACTATATACTATACAAGTTTTTAATCACCAGTGGGGCACTAAGTAATTTCTTTTTGGAAGGGGATGGTAAGTTAAATAATGTCAGAGGAGCAGCCTCTAACGTATCATCACGGGTCCGGTAGGTGCAATTGTACAGCAATAATAATTAAGAATTCTAGTAAAGTCATAGAAAATATGAGAGATAGAAATAATGGAGTCAAGACACATTTTATGGTAGCATGCTCACCTCAGCCCTGCTTGTTGGTCCAGGTGGAGTGTGAGCAGGAGGACATGAGGGTATGGGGAGAGGGGACAGGAAGGAGAGGGAGGAGAGAGAGAGGAGAGGAGTTGGGGGAGGAGAGGTGACAGAGAGGGGGTGGAGAGAGAGAGAGAGAGAGAGAGAGAGAGAGAGAGAGAGCGCTCCTTTATTGTTTATAAATCTTTTGGGGATGTGCAAGCCCCATCATTACAGGTAAGGACATAGGAAAGGGTTGTGCTATAGGTTATACATGAATGAGGGGGCAATCTAGGGGTATAGAGCGATAGAAAAGGGATATTGGTGTCCCCAAGTGACAAGGGGTGGGTTCCAGATTCATGACTGTGGCCTAACCTTGATTTCCGTTGATCTGGAGACTTGATTTAGCCAAAGCTTTCAGAGGAAGCGATCCATTGTCCTGACAGCAGGGAGTCAGCCCTGTCTTATGAGAGAGACAATGGTGTCTGGATAGCTGGCACCTTTAGGGAGAATATCTTTTAGCATCTGACCTCCCACCCAAGGCTGGCTTCTAATATCTGGTTAAGATTTTGGAGGAGATATCGTTGTGGAAAAGTCTTGTATTCATCCCCCAAAATAAGTTTGAGAATCTCTGTATTAGAAGGAGAGAAAAATGTGGTAGGACACTCAAAACCACTAAAAAGACCAGGCTTACTGTACAGTAGAGACTGGTGGGTCCCCTTAGACCATGGCCCTTAGTCACCCTCTGGCTCCATTTCAGTCAAGCAGTGCACAGACCTCCAAGCTAAACAGCAGCATGTAGGAGGTAGGCGCTGCTTGGAATAAGCAACCATGTGAGATCAAAGGGCAGCCTTTACCCAAAGACAGGTTGGTTTAGGGAAAGAAGGCAGGAAGGTTTAGGGAAAATGGAGAACTAGAAACAGCAATGGAAGGAGAAAGTGGGAAACCGAAAATACAGGGAAGAAATGGCAAGAGTCCATGTAAAGACTGCAGTCATTGACATGAAACAGCATGTGTGTGAATTTTTTAATGGAACACTGAGTTGCATTGTAAGCCATTACCCAATTTACAGTAAAAATTTAAAGATTTGCTAATATGATGGGTTAGAAAAAGTATTTATTTTAAGTTTGCATTTCCGTTTCCCTGATTGCTAATGAGGCGGCGCGTCATTCCCTGTTTCTCAGACTTGGTTTACTGGGCACTCTTTTGTGATCAACCTGTTTATGTCCTTTGCTTGATTGTATGTTGGGTTGTTTTACTGATTTACCTGGGTTAATTCTTTTAAAAGACCTTCAGTCACTGTCATTGACTTTGCCAACTCTAGAGTTTCAGTCTTGGAACTCTATGTTAAGTACTTTGCTTATGGCTCACCTACATAATTGTGCTTCCTCACTGTGCCTTGGAAGAAGCAGGAATAGACCAGCTCCCCAGAAACCCTCTCCCAATTATCCTCCACTCCCCCACCCCCCCACTCCTCCCCACAGGGGTCCCTATTCCTCTGACTTCTGGCACTGTGGCTTTCCCAGTTTTTAAATCCCTCCTTGCCCCCCCCCCACGAGTGTTTGATTATTAAAAAGCCCTGTGGCAAGGACTCTGGTGTGAGGCTTGTGAGAAACCTCTGCCTGATCCCAGACAGCAGTCGCTTGTACATCTGGGTTACCACGTTGGGGCCATTATGAATGGAGCTCCATGAACATTCTTGTGTGTGTGAAAAAGTCTTACAACTGATAACTCAGCTTTTGTCCCTGGAATGAACCCATCTTTCTGTCGTGGCCCCAAAGTTCTGTGATAAATGTGGCCAAGGAGTGAAGAAGGCAGGGTTAGAGCTGGCCCCTCTTTAAACGCAGTTCCCATTGAAATGCATGTGGGTGAGTCTCCTGAGTGTGTCCTGTGTGGCAGGTGAATAGGTGTTCACCCTTTATGGGCGGCCCTAGTGCCTTGTGGGTGGCAGCTGCCCTTGGTCTCAGGAGGGAGCCCTGAAGGAGGTTGGGGGTTTTCCAGCTGGTATCTAACATTCTCTCTCACTCCTTTTTTGCCTTTTCAGGCTGAAATGTCTTCCACTAAGGAGGAAGTGACGTAATCCCACATTGGCTGGCCCCAGAAGATCTCCTCCATGATGGAAGATCATTGATTGTTCAGCTAATGCTCTGTACAGATTGTATTTATGTAAATTCATGGTGTAAAATAATTTTTAGAACCGTGACATTTCAAAGGCTGCCTTGGAAGTTGTAGATACTGACTTCTATTTTTAACTTAAGTAAGTGTTCCCAGGGAAAAAAATTCAGATTGTACACTTTAATTCATTAAAATGGATTTTTTTTCTATTTTTCGCTTGAATTTTTGTTTTATTTTGTAATTTTCTTGGAACTGTAAAAAGAAATTAAATGTGACGGCTTCCCTTTGGTGGTGTTCTGAAGGAATCGGAGTCCACTTTGGGGATTCTTTTAGGAAACTGTCCGAGTGGGCAGTCTTCCTTTGTGGCTGAAGGCCATGGCCAGAAGCCCAGTGTGGATCACACAGCCAGGCTGCTGTAGGGGGCCTCAGCCTGTCAGGCAGATACCAGTGAAGAGGAGCACATTGTCAGCACAGAGAGAACATGCACCCCAGCCCCACCCCCAACCACACCAGTGGGAGATTTCACTCTGAGGCAGCCTCATCTGCACTGATAAGACCTTAAAAAAAAACTAATAAAGTGCCCTGTTGTTTACCGAAGTAACATCATTAATCAAAATTACTTTAAAAGGAAAAGCCAGTTCTACCTCAGAGATGACAACCCTAATGCTTTGGAATAATTCTTTTGATTTTTTTTTTTGATATAGATTTTATTAGGGGCTCTTACAGCTCTTATAACATTCAATACATCATTTGTACACATGTTGCCACATTCATTTCCAAATATTTTTTACTTGAGTACCCAGTATAAGCTTCTCTTTCCCCCTTTCCTCTAGTTTTCTTTAAATTTCAGCTCTACATATTTCCCTTCCCCCTTCCTCTTCCCTCATGAACCCCTAATAATTTTTTTTTGAAAAATTTTTTTGAGTTTTTTTGGGGGGGCATTACTGCCCTTTAGTGGTGGGAGTAGGAGGCACAGCCTTTGCTCTTGTGGAGCTGGAATTGAACCTCCATCCCAGTAGGCCGCAGTCCCGCGTACAACCACTGCGCCACTGGGGCTCAGCCCGAACCCCTAATAATTTACAGATTGTTATTACCTCTTCATATCGTATACTGTCCAATGTGTCGCCTCCCCACCCCCCCCACTCCCCGTTGCCCGCACCCCAGAGGGGAGGTCCCGTGTTTCCGACTCCAGTGTACATCTTGATCTTTTCATAGCTTGGGAGTGTTTGCCCGATCTTTATTTTTGTTGGCTGTGAGGCAAGTTCTTTCGCTGCTGGCCTTGGAGTCTGATCGCGGCATCTATTCCCAGTGCCGTTTCACAAACATCTTAGAGCTGTCTCTGTTGGACACGAAGCAAATTGGCCAGTGCCCCTAGTCGGGCAGGGCACAGCCAGGGCAGGGCACAGACAGGGCACGCGAGGAGCCGGCAACCGGGCCGAGATTTTATCGCTTTATGCGCTTTTAACTTGAAGGCCCTCCCCCTGCTGCTTTTGTTATTATTGTGATTGTGATTTTCAAGAGACCGTTATTTTCACACTTGATATTAGCAGAAGGCCAAGAAGCAACGAGACCCTTATTTTTAACAGAGTAGAAAGGAGTCCTGGCGGCCTAGTCGTGATGAGGCATTGGACTGCTAATCGCCAGGTCAGCAGTTCTAAACCTTCAGCTGCTCCACTCCCATTAAGACTTAGAATCCCAGAAACTCATGGCGGCAGCCCTACCCTGCCCTGTTGGGTCACTATGAGTCGGAATCGATTTTATGGCAGTGAATTTTTGGGAGGCAGAGGCAGACAAGTCTCCAAGTGGGTCCCAAGGGCCAGGCACGGGCGGGCTCCCAGGGCCGCGTGGCGGGGGCGGTCTCTCAAGGGCGCGCGGCGCCACCGTTTACGGCTCAGCGATGGCTTCCAAGAAGTCGGGCGCTTCGAGCTCCCGGAAAGCCCCAGGCGTGGGTCAAAAGGTTGTGCCCCAGCATTATGGAGTGTGGATACTGCCCTCGCTCTTCGTCCGCAAGTTGCGGACCCAGCGGCTGCCCTGGCACACCGTGGCCCGAGCCTATGGCTACTTCAAGCTGCCCATCATGGAGGAGCGCCATATGCAACTGCTGAAGACCCTGGACCCGCTGGACGTCAGCCAGGTCTCGCTCCCTCCTTCGGGGAAAAAGGAGCCGGAGAAGTCCTACTGGGGTGACCATGAGCCCCTCTCCAAGGTAAGCACTCCTCCTTGGGGGAAGGTTGGTGGCCTTCCCCCACCCCCCCACGGCTGCGACCGTGAAGTGACACCGAGATTGGCCCTGGCCTGTGGCAGCTCCTACCAGGGACTTGGGGCAGATTCAGCAGAGGAGAAGTTGGTGGGGTCCAGGGGCATGGGCACAGGGGGACATAGCTGCTTGCGAGTGGAGACTGTGCTAAAGTCTGGGAGCAACCTGTGACCACGGGCCGAGACATGCCTTGCAGGTTCCCAAACAGCTCTGGAAGCCACAGAAAATGGGGGAAATCAGTCCTCCCCACTTTGTATTCCCAGTGCTGTCCGTGAGGAGGCCTCATTGATAACACACCCAGCTAGAACGATCAGAACAACTAGGATTTTGAAACCAAATCCTGTCATGGAAACTTTAAATACCAGAGCAGAGAAAGAGAAAACTGTTGGCAGAATCCCCTAGAAGGCAGAGATAAAACTGAAAGGTGCAATCATTACAAGAGGAGACTCCTTACAGGAAGCTTCATCTTCGCTCCCCAACAGTGACTGGTGGCTTTGAACTGCTGTCCTTTATTTAGATCAGCAGCCCAACTCATGACCCACTGTGCCAATGGAGCTCCTTACCGCTCTCCCTCAAACCAAACTCACTGCCATCTCGTCAATTCTGACCCAGGACAGGGCAGAACTGCTCCTGTGAGTTTCAGAGACTTGGACTGTCTGGTCTTTCTCCCAAGGAGTGACTGGTGGTTTCAAACTACGGATAAGTGCCCTCTGCACCACTCGAGCTCGCTGAGAAAGGTCTCTCACATACTCAGGTCATCACATCACTTCTGACTCATCCTGAGGTCAGGGTGGCCCTCCAGAACAGGGCAGAACTGTTCCTGTGCGTTTCTGAGACTGTAATTCTCTATGGAAATAGAAATCTTTTCTTCCTCTTGTGCATGTGATTAGCAGCTCAACTCCTAACCTGCTACACCCCCGGGACTCCTTGGAAGGAGCGAGCAGGAAAGGGGAAACGGGAAGCAGCAAAGACAATGTCCCAAAGGCGAGGAGAGTCCTAGTGAGTGGCTGAGGTGCTGGGAGAG
Source organism: Nesogale talazaci (assembly GCA_004026705.1). Lineage (NCBI taxonomy): Eukaryota > Metazoa > Chordata > Mammalia > Afrosoricida > Tenrecidae > Nesogale > Nesogale talazaci. The sequence continues at coordinate 78,452 of PVJH01009463.1, forward strand.
GAAGAAAGGCCTTCTCACCCCACGCTGATGTGCAGGCTTCTCCCTGCTCTTGGGAAAGTTGTGTTTCCTGAAGGGAAGATTATCTTTTTTTTGGGGGGGGGGGAGGGGGGCATCACTGCTCTCTGGTGGTGGGAGTAGGAGGCCCAGCCCCACTGCTGGAATTGAACCTCCGACCCAGTGGGCCGCGTCCCGCACACAACCACTTCGCCACCGGGGCTCAGCCCAGGGAAGATTATCTTAACATAGGTGCTGGCACAACCAGTAGACCCACCTCTCCCTGTCCCCCAATTGG